>CM036775.1:17233064-17308064 GCA_020796225.1 Arion vulgaris
ACATCCGATTTCTGCGACGATTTTTATTTACTAGGTAGTTTCAGAACCTTACCTCAGTCGCCTCTTACGACATGCCTTGTAGGTCTCAGTGTTACTATTATTTACTTCCTTGAGAGCCCCGGCGACACATGGGCGTAACGTTTGCAAGAAAAGCGATCTTTCTTTCTTTTTTTTTTCTTTTACCCTTCTCTTCCTCTTCTTCTTCTTTGCGTTCGTTCTTTACGACCAATTTTAATCACTCTTTGTGATATGTTTGATCTTTGCCAACAACGTGTATACGTTGCACATTGGTTTTAGGCCCCTAAACGCATAGACTTCTACACGTTTAGGACAGATGCATCCGACTTCAGTCAATACCCTTCTCTTTTTTTTTTTGGCGGTTAAGTGGTTTGGCTCCGAAAAAAACAATTTTCTTTATTAATTAAGTCAGAGCAATTATTTTATAACGGACATGTTAAACTATGAATGTAGATCTATTTTAATGCTTTACAAAAATAAAACATTTTATGGTTGCCATGACAACAGTGACCATCTTTAAAAAAACATGTTATTAGAATCCTAAAATTTACAAAACAAACAAATATATTGAGAAATAAATGGATGATTCATAAACTGTAAGCATATTTACAGCTATATGTCCATTTATTTTCTGTAAAATCTCAAAAATATTTTTATTTTTAAACTTATGCTTGACAAAAACCACACAAAATGTGTCATCATTTCGCATTAAAAATTAATTATTAAATCAAATATTCGAAAATATGTAATTTGAAATGCGTCAGTAGCTACAAAATGATATTCACCTCTAATTTCGTGTTTCTAACTTTAGTATTAGTTAAAACACAGGGATTTGCGACACATAAAAATGGAAAAAAAATGATTTTGAGAAAACTCAAATTTTAAACTTGGAATTTGAAAGAAAAAGGTTTAGAATTGAATGTTTCTTATTAATGTTGTAATGCTAATATGCAAACAAAACAACATAATTTTCTGTGTAATTAATATGTTGTATTTGTTTTTATAGAACTAAACACTTTGACAAACAGGCTAAAAATGAGAATGATCAAATGCTATATATATCCTATATTAATGTATGGCTCGGAAACATGGACAATGAACAAGCAGTTAGAAGACAGAATTGATGCATTTGAGATGTGGATATATAGAAGAATAGGCAGAGTTTCATGGACAGAAAAAAAGACAAATAAACAAGTTTTAGGAAAACTAGGCACGAAGAAACAATTATTAAGAGAAATAAAATTCAGACAAATAAAGTATTTTGGGCACATAAAAAGACATGACACCATGATAAAACATTTACCAGAGGGGAAAGTTGAGGGGGAAGAGCAAGAGGAAGGCCGAGAGATAAGTGGGAGGGAAACTTTAAGAAATGGACAGGTTACAGTCTGGCAGTGTGCAACACCAAGCGAAAGACAGAGGATGCTGGAGATTCATTGCAGCCAACCTTCGATGTGGAGATGGCACCCGATGATGATGATGAAACACTTTGAACAATCGATGTTTTTGACTATAGTTCGTTCCAAAATTCGTGATCACACTAAGGTTTAATTTGTACGAAATCTATCTGATGGATACAAGTAATTTTTGGCATGCAGTCTTATATACCTCACGACGTTACGAATCCATGTTTAACTAATTGGTAGGTAGCTTAGTTGATGCAAAAACGTTTTTTTTGGTTATATAATTTTGCATAAGCACAACAAAATGATAATCAAAGTTTAGAACTTACAGTAATACACAAAATGGTGGCGAATGATTGCAAAGGCTTATTCCTATTACATATTATAAAAAGAAAGGTCACATAGTGAACAAATGATATCTTCCATTTCTATAAATGAAAGTAAATGTTGCGTACATACGCCAATGACAGTCGGTAGGAAACATTGTGAACTGATTAATTCCACGGGATTCCTGATTTTGACGTGCACTGAATTGTATTTGGAACACGGAAATGCTTAGTTATAGACAAACTTGACAATCGTACTGTAAACTTTCGACAAGTATACCAGATCAACATCGCGGTAAATTTAGTATAGTCTGTCCATTAATTCGTGAGCACGTTTGAAATTGATTTTCTCGAAAACTACCTGTTGAATCTCAGTGATTTTTTGCAAGGAGCCTTAGAATATCCATGACGCTAGAGAAATATTTGTTTTCCAAGAAAATTTGATGTAGTTTGAAATATTTCTTCTTCAGGTTATATTAAAATCAACCTCACCGGATTGTACACAATAGTAACAGATCTACGGTACACAGACGCGTTGTTCTAAAAATACATTATGGTAACATTAAAATATCGAGTAAACAACAATTTCACGGGAATTCCCGTGCACCGAACCCAGTCGACTTTGAAAGCGGAAAGCATATGACGTTATAATTGGGATACCGTTGTATAGTTATAGGTGTATCTCGCTATTTGTATGAAGCTATTGTATCATATTTGTTGGTTTATCAAAACTGACATTGATATCACATTCATAATGAGTCTGAAGTGCACATTTATAACAATGCAGAAGGTTACAGTTTTACTATACCAACACTTCCGTAGGGAATCTAAGAGAGGTCATCTATATTGCGATATTCATAACCCTGAGAAACGAACGCAACTGGCGCTTGGTCTGAATAGAGAATACTTTTCCCGATGGATTAAACAGGACACAAAGTGCACTAATGTCAAGCAAGGAAGGAAAAGAACAATTGACGACTTTGACATAGATGTCATAAGACGGAGCTCTTGAAAATGTTTGCGACAAATCAACTTGTTACTTCTCAGGAAACTGAAATTAAAACTGCAATCAGATTGCAGCATAGACATTTCTAAAAGTACTTTATGGAAAATTGTAAGAGCCGCCGGCTTCACCTTCAGAAAACTATAGGCGACAGGAATATTATTTGTGAAAAGCCACGTTTAATTGCTGCCCGAAGTAAATACCTGAGGCAGATCCGTGAGCGGCGGATGCAAGGCTATGATATTGTATATTTGGACGAATCCTGGGTCAATGCTCACCACACCAATGCTAAAGAATGGCAATCAGTAGACGGTGAACAGAAAAGAAAAATACCAAGCAGCAAAGGCCAGCGTATTATACTAACACATGCAGGAAGCAGTGAAGAAGGTCTTGTCCATGACGCTGGACTTATTTTCCAATCAAAAGTACCGACGGTAGGGACTACCACACAGAAATGAATGGACATATTTTCAGACACTGGATGGAGAAAGATCTACTTCCAATTCTAAACAGACCATCATGCTTGGTAATGGATAATGCATCCTATCACAACGCAGTATCAGCGGAAGACAAAGTACCAACTGCATCAAATACAAAATATCAAATTAGGACTTGGCTTGCTAAGGAAAATGTCAGCTTCGATGATACATATTTGAAACCCGAGTTGTTGCACCTGGTGAGGATGACAAATAAGACAAAGGTGTTTCATATTGACAAAATCATTGCGGAATACGGCCACACGTCTTTGCGACTACCTCCATATCATGCTCACCTCAATCCGATAGAGCTTGTCTGGGCTAAAGTAAAAGGGCAAGTTGCCGAACAGAACAGGACGTTTAAAATGTGTGATGTTGAAGTTCTGACACGTGAGTCCTTCTCAATGATAGACATGCAGTTCTGGAAGAAGTGTGTTGAACATGTGCTCCGAGAGGAAGACGAGTACTGGCACCGAGATGGATTACAATTTGTCCAGCCAGTAACAATATCAACCTCATGGAGTCGTCAGATTCGGGATGATACAAATCATATTTTGATTACAGACTGAGAAATAGCAACGTATACATTTCCATATCCAAATGCGTCTACCATCATACAATTTGTGGTGAAGTTAAGACACCCTGGGGTCTAATGGTGACCGAAGGGAGGACTAACTGTTGCATATTGTATCCAAGTTCACGATTGCACATAAAGGGCAACACACTTAATTACTTGACCTATCAAGTTAATATGGAGATACACCTATGAATAGAATTGACATGGACAAATTCTAGGGATTACTGTAAAATCTAAAATTTGAGCCCCGTATTTGCAATTGTCATAAAAGATCAAAGGAATTCGCCGATGTGCAAAATTCGTAGCATCTATGGACTACTGGTTAGCTTTATTTTAGCGTCATGGATATTCTAAGGCTGCATGCAAAAATCACTGATATCCAACAGGTAGTTTTCGAGAAAATCAATTTCAAACGTGCTCACGAATTAATGGACAGACTATAATAACATATAATAAAATTCTTACAGAACTAATGGTTTGGGTGGACAAAAAATACTTTTGGAAGGTCGTCACTGTTACCTATATAAAAATGCAAAAATCAAGAATTTCTGTCAAGTGGATGATTTTATATCGGTCGGTAAAGATGATCACGAATTTTGGAACGAACTATAAAACTAACATTTTCGAGAGAGCCAAACCTCTTAAGCGTCGCAGGTTTAACTGATGATCGGTTTCCGAGATAGTGCACGCTCGGTCGCTTGATATGCTGTGGTATTGTAGAGGTTTAAGATGTCTGTAACTCCATCAATCCATATTTTTCTTGGTCTGCCCCTTCCTCTTGATGATTCCATTTTCAGGTTGTACGCTCTTGCAACTGGTGTATTCTGGTTCATTCTCACCAAGTGGCCAAGCCATTTGAGTCTCTATTTTTTTAAATAAATCTAATAGCAAGTGTTGTTCCGACTGTTCTTCTAATTTCCTCATTTCTTATATGGTCTTTTCTTGTTTTATTTACTGCTTTCCTCAAGCATCTCATTTCACAGGTGGTAATTTTTCTTTCTTGTTCTTTTGTCAGTGCCCAAGTTTGGCACTGGTAGCACAGTGTTGGTATGAAGATTGCATTTGTAATGTCTTTTAGTCTCTACTGGAATTGCTGGCTGTTTCAAGATTGGGATACGTTGGTATGTAATGTTGTTGGCTTGCTGGATTCTAGTTTCGATCTCCATGTCCAGTCTACTATCAGGTGCAGCGGCGGCTCGTCATTAAGAGCCAGTAGGGCCGGGCCCCGCCAAAAATAATGTGTAACGTGTATTTATTATTTTATAAATAAAAATTACAACCAAAATTCTTGATTTTTTCCAAAACTATGTATCTGGCCCCACCAGAAAAAATGGTCACGAGCCGCCACTGATCAGATGTGAAGATATATGTTGTCTTGTTGTATTCTAGTTTCGATCTCTCTGTCCAGTCTACTATCAGATGTGAAAATAACTGACAACGGCGATACTCATTTTTTGAGTATAATTTAATATTTAGTGTATTGAAAAAGGTCAGCTATATTTTGCTTAACCTTATAACTGCTGTTTGTTTTATCAATCCTAACATATGCCAGCGAGAGTTGGGAAATAACTAAAGATATAGAAAGCAAGTTGAATGCATTTGAAAGGAGAAAAATTCAAGAGACTGACGAACCATCCAATGCACCTCCGAATCAACAGCTACGGTAGGGGCAGATTAAAAGAAGTAACTTCGTGGCAAACTCCAAAGAACTTGCTCATAAAGATGCAATATTGGCACTGGCTCAACCAAAACACATCCAACCAGCCAGCACCTCCCTTCCCTGGGCATGCAGTCTCCCAGAGCTCTCAGATGAAATAAATGGCATTGGCAAGAAAGGCACACAGACAGACCTGGAGAGAAGGCTCATTGCAGAAAAACACATACATGAAAACTACCCAATGGACTCATGGACACATGCATACACGGATGGCTCTGCTACAGATGCCACTCACAATGGAGGAGGGGGAGTTGTCCTCAGGAAAAAAAAATGGAGAAGAGCTAACCTTAGCTCTCGCCACTGGCAAGTTCTCAACCAATTTCAGGGCTGAGGTAGAGGCCCTCAGTGCAGCTGCAAAAATGGCACTACAAAATATGAACCAAATACATGGAAAAATAGTGCTCTTGACTGACGCACTGTCCGCTATCTCAGCACTGAAATCTGAAAGGAACACAGAACTAAGTGATCCCAGGTCAACCTTAGTCCAGTTATCCCATGAATCGGAGAGGGTAGTAATCCAGTGGATACCCTCACACTGCAAGATCAAGGGAATGAAGATGCTGACAGACTGGCTAAAGAGGGAGCAGAAATGCCCCAAGAAAACAACCTGGTTAGCTATGAAGAAGCAAAACCATCGCCAAAGGGCACTACAGGGCAAAGTGGGATAAAGAACACCCAAAACACAACAAGAATGATGGATATTACCAACTGTCCAGAAGGGACCAGACAGCTATACTTCGCCTTTGGACGGGTCACAACAGAATGAGACACCACCTGTACACCAAATTCAAGATACGCACCAACGACCTGTGCCCCTGTGGCTTAGCAAGTATGACAACAGAACATATCCTACAGAACTGCCCCCAGTATGCAGACCTGAGAAGAAAGAGGTGGCCTACTTACACCAGCATCCAAGACAAACTGTATGGCGTGGCTGATGATCTGAGGCAGACGGCTGCCTTTGTTAGAGAATCCGAAATCCCAATCTAGTGAGAACGCAGAAGAAGAAGAAGAATGCATATGAAAATAGATGTCTGCAAAAAATAACGGACATAAAATGGAATGAATTCAGGAGAAGTGATGAAATCAGAGAAATGTCTGGTCAACCACTAGTAACAACTGTTATAAGAAAGAGAAGATATGTTGGACACACCTTGAAAAGAAATGATCAAAGAATATCAAAGCAGGCACTGAAGTGGAATGCAGAAGGTTCAAGAAAAAGAGGATGATCTAGGGAGACCCTGAAACGAATTTTGCTGAGAGAGTCAAGAAATATCGGTCTCAGTTCAATGGAGGACATTGAGCGAGTTGCCAAGGATAGAGCGGTATGGAGACATTACTTACAGGCCCTATGTAACGTATAACGGTACGAGAGGAATTATTATTTAACCATATAGCCAGTGGTGGCTTGTCATTAAGGGCCAGTGGGGCCGAGTCCCACCAAAAATAATGTGTAACGTGTATAAATTAAATTATAACCTAACCCAATACCATGATTGTCCACACAAAAATATGTCTGGCCCTACCAACAAAACGTAGCACGAGCCGCCACTGCTTATTACTATTGTTTGTTGGCAATATATTTGTTTATTTAATACTATTAATTACTTTTTTTTTTGCGTGGATCGGCCACGGTACAAAAACAAAACAAAAACATAACAAAACATAACAAAAAAAAAACAAAAACAATAACAAAACAAAAACAAAATAAAAACAAAACAAAAACAGAGCACAAATAAAACAAATACAAAACAAAAACAAAAACAACAACATAACAACAACAAAACAAAAACAGAACAGAAAAAAAAATAAAAAAAATAAAACAACAACAAAACAAAAAAAAACAAAAACAAAACAAAGACAAAACAAAACAAAACAAAAACAAACAAAGACAAAAACAAAACAAAGACAAAACAAAAAAAAAAAAAAAACAAAGACAAAAAAAAAAAAAAAAAAAACATAACAAAAACAACAAAAACAAAACAAAAACAAAATAAAAATAAAACAAAAACAACAACAAAAACATAACAAAAACAAAACGAAAACAAAAACATAACAAAAACATAACAAAAACATAACAAAAACAAAACAAAGACAAAACAAAAATAAAACAAAGACAAAACAAAAATAAAACAAAAACAACAACAAAAACATAACAAAAACAAAACGAAAACAAAAACATAACAAAAACATAACAAAAACATAACAAAAACAAAACAAAGACAAAACAAAAATAAAACAAAGACAAAACAAAGACAAAACAACAACAAAAATAAAACAAAAACAAAAACAAAGACAAAACAAAGACAAAACAAAAACAAAACAAAGACAAATAAAACAAAAACAACAACAAAAACAAAAACAACAACAAAAACAAAGACAAAACAAAAAACAAAACAAAGACAAAACAACGACAAAACAAAGACAAAACAACGACAAAAACAATGACAAAACAAAAACAAAACAAAGACAAAACAAAGACAAAACATCAACACAAATAAAACAAAAACAACAACAAAAACAAAGACAAAACAAAAAACAAAACAAAGACAAAACAACGACAAAACAAAGACAAAACAACAACAAAAACAATGACAAAACAAAAACAAAACAAAAACAAAACAACGGCAAAAATCAAAACAAAAAATAAAACAACGACAAAAACAAAGACAAAACAAAGACAAAACAAAGACAAAACAAAGACAAAACAAAAACAAAACAAAGACAAAACAAAGACAAAACAACAACAAAAATAAAACAAAAACAACGACAAAAACAAAGACAAAACAAAAACAAAACAAAGACAAAACAAAGACAAAACAAAAACAAAACAAAGACAAAACAAAGACAAAACAACAACAAAAATAAAACAAAAACAACGACAAAAACAAAGACAAAACAAAAACAAAACAAAGACAAAACAACAACAAAAACAAAACAAAAATGAAACAAGAATAAATAAAAATCAAAACAAAGACAAAAACACCTTTAAAGTGATATTCGTTATTGTGCATCAATCTTTTACATTTTTTTTTGAATTTTTCGTAGATTTCGTCGTTATAAAGTAGTTAACCTTTTTTTTTTTGTATAAAACTTGTAGAGAAATCAAACTTTTTGTGTTTAAATTCATTTGTTATTTTCTAAAAAAATTTTATTCTGCTCGCTTAATCTTATAACTGTTGTTTGTTGTCAATATATGTTCTTGTTTCTGTTTCTTTCTTCTTTTGTCATCACACTGTTACCGGGTTGTTGCCCAGTATTGTGTTTTTCTGTTTTTTTCTTACGCTGCTCTAATGGTTTGGCTGATTGTTAGTGGCTTGGGTGATTGTTATTTTTGCTTTTTGACAGGAACCTACTATACCATCTAACCATTTGTTTTTCTTCTTTTGACGTCACAATGTTACTGGTTTGATGACCATTGTTATGTTTTTCTATTTTTATCTTGCGATGCGTTAGTGGCTTGGGTGATTGTTATTTTTGCTTTTTGAATAGATCCTGCTATACCATCTAACCATTTTTCTTCTTCTTCTGTTGTCGTCACACTGCTACCGGGTTGTTGTCCAGTGTCGTGTTTTTCTGTTTTTATCTTGCGATGCGTTAGTGGCATGGATGACATTTATTTTTTATTTTTTGAGGGACAGGATTCTGATATGCTATCTAACTATCTTTTTCGTAGTCTTTCTCTCGCCTTCTTTCCTGGTGTTCTATTGTAGACGACTCTGTATACAGTGGAGTTTGGTTGCATTTTCTTTTGTCGTCCCACTGTTACCGCGTTGTTGCTCAGTATTGTGGTTTTATGTTCCCTGTCTTGCGATGTGTTAGTAGCTTGGGTGATTGTTATTTTTACTTTTTGACAAGATTCTGCAATGTCATGTAACCATATTTCCCGTGGTCTTCCTTTCGCCTTCTTTCCTCATATTCTGTTATAGAAGACTTTATATACAGTGGAGTTTGGTTGCATTTTCATTTGTTGTCCCACTGTTACCGGGTTGTTGCTCATTGCCGTATTTTTCTGTTTTTGTTTTGCGATGTGTTAGTGGCTTCTTCTTTATTCTTTAGCCTGTTACGCCCTTGGCGTTTAGGGCAGCAACAAACACACCCCGTTCTTCTCTGTTCATGGCCTTCCTCTGTATTGTGTTCCAGCTATGATTCATTTCCTTCAGCTCTTGCTCTATCGTTCTCCTCCAGGTCGTCTTGGGTCTTCCAAGCTTTCGTCTACCCTCTGGAGTCCATCTCAGTGCAGTTTTCGTGTCGGATCCAGTCTCCATGCGCATCACATGTCCAATCCATCTCCAGCGTCGTCTTCGGATGATAGTGCCCATATTCTCTTGTTGGCATCGTGCAAGCAATTCTTGGTTCGAGATAGTAGTCGGCCAGTACACGCGTAAGATTTTTCGCAGACAAGTTGTATGAAAGGTGGAGAGTCTGGACATATCCTGTTCTGTCATTCTCCAGCATTCCGATCCGTACAGCAATGTTGACAACACATAGCTGTTGTAGATACTAGTCTTGGTTCTGATGCTGTATTGGGCAGATTTCCAGGCGGTCTGAAGGGTCATGAAAGCCTTACTCAGTCTGTTTTTAATGTCAGATCCAGCGCTTCCTTCATTGCTAATACTACTTCCAAGGTATGTGAAAGCGGTTGTATCTCGGAGGGTTTTACCTTCTAGTTTGACTGGTGCTGGGGTTGCTATGTTCAGAGTCATTACTTCAGTTTTCTTCTGATTTATTAGTTAGTGGCTTAGATTATAGTTAGTTTTGATTTTTTTTAATGACAGGATTCTGTTATGCCATCTATCAATCTTCTTCGTTTGTCTTTTGTCCTCACACTGTTAGCGGGTTGTTGCCCAGTATTGTGTTTTTCTGTTTTTGTCTTGCGATGTGTTAGTAGCTTGGGTGATTGTTATTTTTGCTTTTTGACAGGATTCTGCTATACCAACTAACCACACTTCTTCTTTTCTCCTCACACTGTTACCGGGTTGTTGTCAAGTATTATGGTTTTATATTTCTGTCTTGCGATGTGTTAGTGGCTTGAGTTATACTTATTTTAAATATTTTATTTTGCCCGTCTGCCCAGCGTGTTCGTAGCGCGTTGGACTACGGGTGACTATCCCTCTGTGTGTGCGGGTTCAATTCCGCGGGATGGCAGAAAAAGCCACAGATTCCCCAGATTTACGGTGTTCGTGGCACCGAACCGAAGGGTTACGATGTCCATGGCACCGAGCAGAAGAGCTGAAAAGCTCAAGTGCTTCTGGATCGAAAAAAATATATATATATTTTTTGGGACATGATTCTGCTATACCATCTAGCCATATTTTCCGTGGTCTTGCTCTTGCCTTCTTTCCTGATGTTCTTATTTAATACTACTAATTTCCTTTTTTTTGCGAATCGGTCCCGTTTACTAAAAAAGAAAATGTGACGGGGTATTCGGTATATTGTTCGGATTTATATGTAGTTGTATTTGTTGATTGATTGATTGATTGATTGATATGACCATTATCCTTGCACTTCAATGACTACCCATGTGTGTTATGATGTATATTTTACACAGAAAGATCTCAGCGGCAGTGCACGAACGCCGTAGCACCGGCATGGGTCCCCGATGTAATTTAAGAGATGGTAAAAATATTTTTGTAGGTACTAAACAAAAACCAGTCAGAAACTATCGGAGTGAATTTTTTTTCGGCAGATCTAGAAAATTGTTTCTGGAGCTACGGATATTGTACTTTGTGCAGTACTCTCCGCAGGGAGTATGTAATTTCTATGAAAAGGGACGTGGTCATATAGGGAAATCCAGAGAAGAAAAGTCAGCCCTTTTTCTTTAAGTCCTTGTCTGCTCGCCTGCTCAGCATGTTCGTTGCGTGTTGGACGACGGGTGACAAGCTCCATGTGAGTGCGGTTAATTTCCACGAAGTGGCAGAAAAGCCACAGGTTCTTCAGATTTACGGTGTTTGTGGCACCGAAACGAAGGGTTACGATATTCATTGCACCGAGACGAAGATCTTATTCTTCTTCTTCTTTGCGTTTGTTCTTTACTACCAATTTTAATGACTCTTTGTATTCTGTTTGATCTTTCCAAGAACGTGTGTACATTGCACATTGGTTTGGTAGGCCCCTAAACGCATAGACTTGTACACGTTTAGGACACGTGCATCCGATTTCATCCAAACCTCCCTAGTCGCCTCTAACGACATGCGTGGCAGGGAGCAGTGGTTCTATTTCTATTTACACCCCAAATTTGGGCCCCGGTAACCACTCGGGTGAACCGAAGAGCTGAAAGCTTAAGTGCTTCTGGATCGGGGAAAAATAAAAACCACCGAGCCATACAAGCCATCATTTTGCATACATTTCGACATCTGTTGGGGGAGAAAGAATGGGGGGTTGAACCCGCACCTTAAGACCTATGTGTCTGTCCGGAGTGCTGTGAAGTCAGTTCAGCAAATAAATAATTAATAGCAAAATAATGGTTTCACTGTGTCTTTGATGCAGACCCTTCAACATCTGTTGGGAGAGACTGAGCACCTATGGGTCTATCAGGAGTGCTGTCACATCAGTTATTCCCATCTATAGTCAACTCCCCACAATACATACTACAAATGTACCAGGTTCGCTCCCTTGTGAAGCCATCTGGATATTTTTCCAGAGATCCCTGATTTCAGTGTAGGTGAGATCGAATTCCTGGTCCTATCGGAGATGGACGATAAAATGTATGTCCCGTGTTTAATTTGAGCACGTAAAAGAACACTTGGCAGTTCAAAATCGAGAAGAGCAGGCTGGAAAGCCGCTGCCCGGCAAAATTCATTAGAAAAAATTACAAATAAAATTCCTACAAAATATCTTCACCATCTCCAAAATTACATCGGGGACCCTCGCCGGTGCTGCGGAGTTCGTGCACTGCAGCTGAGATCGTCCTGTATACTGCAAGACTGCAAGCTGTTAGCAGCCCAGAGAAAAGAAACTTGGCCAGATAACACAGAGCTTCACGAGAAGCTGTACGGAGGGACAGAGCATATACTGCAGGACTGCCAGCTGTTAGCAGCCCAGAGAAAAGAAACTTGACCAGATAACACAGAGCTTCACGAGAAGTTGTACGGAGGAACGGAGTCTCAAAAAACAACAGTAAAATTCATGATAAAAGGGGATCAGTCTAGGCGGGGATCGCGAGAGAGATCGAGAGATCGTCCTGTGTAAGAAAGAGATCTGAGCACACATGGTTAATCACCGAAGTGCACTGATGATGGTCCTATCAATCAAGCATCTTAATCCCCAACTATAGTCAAACTCCCCCACATTTTTCCGATCCAGAAGCACTTGAGCTTTCAGCTCTTCGGCTCGGTGCCATGGACATCGTAACTCTTCGGTTCGGTGCCACGAACACCGTAAATCTGGGGAATCTGTGGCTTTTTCTGCCATCCCGCGGAATTGAACCCGCACACACAGAGGTATAGTCACCCGTAGTCCAACAAAACTCCCGCACATAACATACTATCTAAACACCTAACTTAAGATACTTTCAGAGGCATTCTGTTTTCATATCGATTGCCTGTATGTCAGGACAGTATATTTACATCATACCCCCAGGTAGACAATAAAATATGCATAAAATATTCAGCCTTTTGTAGTAGGAATTAATATATATATATGTCCCATCAAATGGAGAAAAAAACAACTAGCTCGGATGATAATCAAGATACATGTATATGGAAAACGACATTACGCAAAGGTGCAGAATCTTTTGAAGAAAGGCTGAAGGATGAGCTGAAAGATAATAGAGACAAGCCAAAACTCAGAAGTTGTCACAGTGAAACACTTGCCAATTGACAGTCTGTAAAGACGAAAGAGGTCATATATATATATATATGGCCTTTTTCGTCTTTACAGACGGTCAATTGACAAGCGTTTTTTCAAACACATCACCATAACCTGCCTTAGGGTCCTTCCCTCCGAATTTAGGATCAAGGTTTATGGGGGACTGCCTAGAGTAGTTGATAGTAGCTCGGCCTGCTAGCTGTGAGACGCCTCATAGCTCGGGTTCGATCCCACTGTCCGGCATTTGTTCAAGTCCCCTGGTCTTACTCAGGACGATAACGTGAGTACCTCTGAAGTCGGAGAAAATCTGCCTATATGGCGAGGGAATACTAATTACGAGTACATTGAGCACACGGCTGCCAGTGTAAAGTAATTTACAATGTGCACGCTGCTGCCATTGTAAGATATTGTAAAAACAGATTTTCACGCAAAAATCAGTTTCAGAGATGAAACTTCGTCTGAGTTGAAAGCGGACGGAAAAAAAAAAAAGGTTAACTTCTCTAGCCTTCTGTATAACCTCGATGACCCACAAGACAATATGGATTTTCTATTAGGGTTTCTCCTTAGACTTTAGCTCTCCGAGCCAAACAGCAGTGGGTTTAACAGTTGCAGATGCCCGCGTGCCCAGCGTGTTCGTAGCGCGTTGGACTACGGGTGACTAGTCCTCTGTAAGTGCGGGTTCAACTCCGCGGACTGGCAGAAAAGCTACAGGTTCCCCAGATTTATGGTGTTCGTGGCACCGAGCCGAAGGGTTACGATGTCCATGACACCGAGCCGAAGAGCTTTCAGCTCAAGTGCTTCTGGTTCGGGAAAAAAAAACAGTTGCAGATGGTACCGTCTACTGTAATACGGTAGCAGATGAAAACATTTGATCTGACAGTGAGTTTAACAGTTGTAATACGGTAGCAGATGAAAGGATTTAATCTGACTAGAAGTAGGGATTAACCTATGACATTTTTGTGATGTAAAAATTATGTAAGCTTCTAGAGTTTTAAGTATTTATGCGATTATAGTCTAATAATAGCCGTCCATCGCAAGCGACGATGACAACAATCTCAGACGTGTGCTTCTGCACCTCTCTGGTGTGTGCGGAGGTGACTGTAGACTCCAATCCTAGAACAGATTCCTCTACTACAGGTGGAGCATACATGATCAAGGTTAGACATGTGTGTTGTGTGCTCTGTCTTTTCGTGCAGCTCTGTTTCTCTGTGCCTCAACAACACGATGATTCTCAGCTATGCGGGTTCCTCTTTTGTTGGTACATCGCCACATTTGGCGATCTTGAGGCAGGGATTCCCAGCACGTGGTGTCTATATCGAAGCATTTCAGAGACACTTTAAGAGTTATAGTCTAATAGTCTGAAAGCGAAGGATTTACTTACGCACCGGGTTTACCCACATGGCTCAGTCCTTGTAGGCAGAAATGATAGGCCATCTAGCGAGAGTATTGCACATAGCATGAACTTCATACCTCAGCCATTTTTCTTCTTCTTCTTCTTCTTCAGCTCCATATCGACCACTAGTTAACCACTAATTGTGATTTGTATGTGATCTGAGTCTAAGAGCGATAGAACGTTGCGCCAGTTATTCCCCTACAAGTTGTAGACCAGCACATCCGATTTCTGCGACGTTTTTTATTAACTAGGGTAGCTTCCCTAGGTCCTACATCAGTCGCCTCTTAAGACATACCTTGTAGGTCGCAGTGGTACTATTCTTTGCTTTCCTTGCGGGCTCTGGCAGCATACGGGCAAAATTACATATATGACTCGGTCCGGATTCGAACCTACACTCTTCAGAATGGCATGCTATATCTTAACCACTTCGATATCAATCAAGTGTTATGCCTGCCGGCGTAGGCGATCATGTCTGTCCACAACTCTCTCTGCTTGGTGCATGTAATCAGTTCTGACGTCGATCTTCGGTCGAACAATGATGTCAGGCCATCCAACATCTTCTCCCTCTGTCTTCCACGATCTCTCCTTCCCTGAATTTTACCTGTTGTCACCAAATGTTCTAAACCTTCTCTTCGCATTATATGTCCGTAGAACCTTGATTGTCGGATTCTTATTCTTTTGATAAGGTTTCTTTGTGTGCAGACCTGATTTAAAACCTCATCATTTGTTTTCTTCGCTGTCCATGGAATTTTCAGCATTCTTCTGTAAAATCACATCTCTGTGGCTTCCAATGATCGTATTGATTGTTTGTTAATTGTCCATGATTCGCTGCCATACATAAGTATCGGTTCAATATAGCACTGGAGTACTCGTTTTCGCAGTGTCATTGGTAGTGAGTTCACACATAGTGTACCTAGATATATGCCTCAATATTCATGTATAGTTCTGAAATATTACTTTGTTTAAGTGTTTAGGAATTCAGTTTTGTAAAGCCGAATGATATTAACTGGTTTTTGTGTGCATTGTTCTTCGTTAGTTGTTCGTACCTTTAAGGTTTGTTTCTGCAGATATCACCCGCTTATATTTATCTCTGCTCTCAGCCTTCTCTTCTCAGTTGTTGGCTCCAAGTATTACCATATCTACTTATATGTTATCCCTATCTTTGTTTGAGTCTGCACAGTGTTCTTTTTTAGTCTGCACAGTGTTCTTTTTTGGTCTGCACAGTGTTCTTTTTTAGTCTGCATAGTGTTCTTTTTTAGTCTGCACAGTGTTCTTTTTTAGTCTGCTTAGTGTTTTTTTAGTATGCATAGTGTTCTTTTTTTTAGTCTGCATAGTGTTCTTTTTTAGGTAGTCTGCATAGTGTTTTTTTCAGTTAGTCTGCACAGTGTTCTTTTTTAGTCTGCACAGTGTTCTTTTTTAGTCTGCACATTGCTCTTTTTTAGTCTGCATAGTGTTCTTTTTTAGTCTGCTTAGTGTTTTTTTTAGTCTGCATAGTGTTCTTTTTTAGTCTGCTTAGTGTTTTTTTTAGTCTGCATAGTGTTCTTTTTTAGTCTGCATAGTGTTCTTTTTTAGGTAGTCTGCATAGTGTTCTTTTCAGTTAGTCTGCACAGTGTTCTTTTTTAGTCTGCATAGTGTTCTTTTTTAGTCTGCATAGTGTTCTTTTTTAGTCTGCATAGTGTTCTTTTTTCCCCTTCATTATTTTTGTATATGCAATTGTAATCTCTCTGTTCTCTGCCATTCTTTCAACGTGTCCTAGCTATCGTATTCTACAGGGTGTTCAATATAATTGCAGCCCGTGAATGGAGCTAATCTGGCATATATGTATGGAAATGAGAAGGTTCAGTTATGACGTAGTATAGGTCAAGGTTGTGTGACGGTGTGTAATTGTAGTGCGGGAAGGGGCGATGAACAAATGTGACGTAGGACGAGCTAGTCAGAACCGGTTTAAATAGTACATAAACATAACGCGATAGATTATCTGGCAACTTTCGATTTGTCAATGGGGCTGCTTTAATCTTGAACACCCTGTATAACACTTATATTCAAAAGCACGTATATATTTTTCCACTGCTTTCTTAAATGTCCATGATTCACACTCATACGCTGTCACTGGGAATATGCATGCTCTAGGTATTCTGATATTTGTTATTTTAATGTTACAAATTGTTAATACTTCTTCTTCTTCAAACGTTCCATATGTTAACCACTCTTTGTGATTTGTATGTGAACTGAGCCTAAGAGCGATTGTACGTTGTGCCAGTTGTGCACCTACAAGTACATCCGATTTCTGCGACGCTTTTTATTTACAAGGGTAGCTTCCTAGACCCCTACCTCAGTCGACTTTTACGACACGCCTTGTAGGTAGCAGTGTTACTATTCTTTGCTCCACTTGTGGGCTCCGGAAACACATGGGCGTCACCTACACTGAGATTACCCATCTATGGAAAAAAATAATGATCGCTCCACGAGGAAGCGAAACAAGTACCTTTAGATCGACAGGCTAACCTCCACATCATAGAGACCTCCATATAACCTACATCAGAACACAATATTTCGACTCATCTTCCCCAACTCTTCTCCATTTTTTTCTGTAGATATGTAGGCTTGTTATATTGCAATATGTATGTGATGTTTCAAAGTGTTAAATTTACATATTTTTTTTATCTGTTTTAGTATGTTAGAGTGACATATTTTCTGAGCTGTGTGTAGTATGGTGTGCTAACATTTATCTCAGCTGTGTCGGTATGTTTTTTTTTGTTGTTGTTTTTTTCGTTTTTTTTTCTTTCTTCCGCTTTCAACCCAGACGAAGTTTCATCTCTGAAACTGATTTTTGCGTGAAAATCCGTTTTTCCAATTTCTTACAATGGCAGCAGCGTGCACATTGTAAATTACTTTACACTGGCAGCCGTGTGCTCAATGTACTCGTAATTAGTATTCCCTCGCCATACAGGCAGATTTTCTCCGACTTCAGAGGTACTCACGTTATCGTCCTGAGTAAGACCAGAGGAGAACAAATGCCGGACAGTAGGTTCGAACCCGAGCTATGAGGCGTCTCACAGCTAGCAGGCCGAGCTACTATCAACTACTCTAGGCAGTCCCGCTGTCGGTATGTTGTATTGACATATTTCTGAGATGTGTAGAAGTGCTTTATATTGACATTCATCTGATCTTTGTTTCGTTTCGTATCGTTTTCTATAACACTACTTTACCTCACAGCGTCAGGATAAGAAGAGATTTCTAGAATGGGTTTATGTGTGCTATTCATAAATAGGGTTTTTCACTGCCTCTGTTACTTCTGAGGCTCACCTTTATCGTGTACGGTCTTTTGTATCCACTATATCGTAGTAGTATTACTTATTGCGGCGCAGTGTCTGTTGGTAATCTGCTTATGTGGCCGAACCATTTATTTTGTTGTTTCTTGATGAAGTTGAGTATTGATGCTGCACACACTTTTTTGCTAACGTCTTCATTTCTAAACCGGTTTCTTCTTAAGCCAGGTGACTATTTGAGCAAATATTTCTAAAATGCGTTAATCAACCGAGTGATTTGAAACTTGGACTACTTTCTTACATAAATAAGTTGGAATCGAATTAACCGCGTTCGAAAGACGTTTAAGAATGTTCTACTATAATAACACACGACTACTGTGCAATCTGCTGGTATTTTTTGGTGTGCAAATCAATAAGTGACACATTAACTGTTTTTTGGCAACGTAATAAAAACCCTAGGGACATTTTCTTTCATGATTTGTCCTTTTATTATTCCCCCCTGCTGTTCTATAGAGAAAGTATTCTTTATTGAATTGTTTTGTTTATCAATCATACAGATTCAACACAATCTTTCTCCCCACTTTATGCTATCAGTGCCACACCTGGACGTTGACATTAACTGATAGAAGAAAACTAGTCACGACAGAGATGAAGTGTCGACTCAGAATGCTGGGAGTATCAAAAAGAGTAATGTTCAACACAATCTTTCTCCCCACATTATGCTATCAGTTCCAAGCCTGGACTTCTTTGTCTCTTCCACCATTGACTTCTTTATAGAAGTATTGGGAGGATAGTGGACGCAGTGATCTTGTGTGTGCTTGTTTTAAGACACTTTGTAGGCTGATATTCATTTTCGTAAGGTTCTTGATGCCGTCGCTCCATCTTTTGCGTGGTCTTCCTCTTGCTTTGTATTCATTATACTTTTCTGTGTGGCTCTCTGTGGTAGGCGATACCAGGGCATTCTTGTCAGGTGTCCAAACCTTTTAATCTGTTGTTCTTTTATGAATTGCATGACTGCTTTCACATTCAGTCTTCTTCTGATTTCTTCATTTCTAATTTTGTCTCTTATTGTCACACCTGCAGCTCTTCTAAGACACCTCATCTCTGTCGTTATGATTTTTCGCTCATTTCTGTTGTTATTGGCCATATTTGACACTAGTAACATAGTGTTGGGCAGAAAATCGTTCTTATAAGATTTGATTTAGTTCAATCAAACTTGGACGCTGACATAAAATGATAGCAGAAAACTAGTCACGACAGAGATGAAGTGTCTACGCAGATGCTGGGAGTATCAAGAAGAGCAGTGTTCAACACAATTTTTCTCCCCACATTATGCTAGCTACCAGTTCCAAACCTGGACGCTGACATAAAATGATAGAAGAAAACTAGTCACGACAGAGATTAAGTGTCTACGCAGAATGCTGGGAGTAACAAGAAGAGACCGGTTTAGAAATGAAGACATCAGGAAAAAGTGGGTACAACATCAGTACTGAACTTCATCAAGAAACAACAAATTAAATGGTTCGGTCACATAAGCAGATTACCAACAGACAATGCGCCTCAAAAAGCAATAGTACTCCGACACAGTGGATACTTAGCAAAAGGTCGGCAAAAGGTAGGCCTCAGAGATAACAGAGGCGACAAAAGACATCGGTTATGAAGCGCACACAAGAACCTGTTCTAGAAATCTCTTCTTATCCTGAAGCTGTGAAACAAAACATGAGTAGAGAAAAGAAAGAAAGATCTGAAGTCAAACGTTTGATGCCATGAACGATTGTTTATTTATAGTCCACGATAGCAAATGATGCAAACTACGCCACACCTCCCGTTTACTGCCGCACCTGCTCAATGACCTAGTATAACGGCTGACTTTTACATGCTAGAAATTTCGTCTACATTTTTTAAACCAAATTTAACGTACTCATAATTCGGTAAGAGTGAAGACGATCTAAGGAGACACTGAAACGAACTTTGCTGAGAGAGGCAAGAAATATTGGTCTCAGTTTCGTGGAGGAGATTGAGCGAGTTGCCCAGGATAGAGCAGTATGGAGAAATTGCTTGCTGGCCCGATGTAACGTATAACGGTACAAGAGAAATTATTATTATTAATTCGGTAAGGAAAGCGGGCAAACAGAGAAAGAGGCAGACCACGAAAAATATGGATTCAGGGAGTAACATACATCTTAAAACTTCGCCCGAGTGGTTACCGGGACCCAAATTTGGGGTGTAAAGAATAGAACCACTGTTACCTGCTACGCATGTCGTAAGAGGCGACTAAGGAGGTTAGGCTGAAATCGGATGCATGTGTCCTAAACGGATAGAAGTCTATACGTTTAGGGGCCTACCAAACCAATGTGCAACGTATACACGTTCTTGGCAAAGATCAAACATATCACAAAGAGTGATTAAAATTGGTCGTAAAGAACGAACGCAAAAAGAAGATCTTAAAACTCAACAATCCTACAGCATATCAAGCGAACTAACATGCACTATCTGAGAAACCGATCATCATTTAAGCCTGAGATGCCAAACAAAAAAAAAGCAGAGAAAGACATACAAATATAAAGAATAAGATAGACTCGAAAAGTTGTATATATATTTATCAACATACACAGACGCTATACAAGGATAACGTATCTCAGGATTGTTCATGTGGAAATCCTAAATCAATAGCCCTCAATTTTGTGATTGTTTTCTCATAATAGATATCTATTGATTTCCAATTAGTCTTCGGCTAAAAAAAAAAACAATCATTGTGGCAATGCTGGAGAATATTTTTATGACAATCGGTATGAATTTCGCATTAAATTCAATTCATCATTTTATTCTAGTGAATATGAACTGAATTTATTTTGAATTAAAGATCTGAAGGGGGTTTAAAGACGCATTATTGAATTCATTGTACCGGGTTTTAACCTATAAGGCTTGGTTCCTCTCCGCGGAAATAGCACACTGCACGCTGAGAGTATTACACTTAGATCGAACTTTGTAGCTCCTGCAACTAATACTTGATGTCTTTGGACAAAATGCACGCATGAACAGAACGACGAGGTCAAGATTCGAGCACAAAACCTTCGGAACGCTAGATAAGGGTTTAACCACTTAGCCACAGAGGCCCCAGATCTAAATGGTCTTAAGTCGAACGACTGAAATCATTGCTTCCGGATTGACACCACATCTCTCGGTTCTTCTCCGAGAAATGATACGCCATCTGTCGAGAGTATTGCGAACAGATCGAATTTCGTAGCTCCAGCAACGCTCATAGGGTTACTACGGCAGAGATCTCCCTGTGTAAGAAAGAGATCGGAGCGCACATGATAGCTTACCGAATTGCAATGATGATGGTTCTATCCAGTGGCGGTTCGTCATTAAGGGCTAGTGGGGCCGGACCCCACTAAAAATAATGTGTAACGTGTATTTATTATTTTTTAAATTAAAATATAAACTTAACACACAACCATGATTTTTCCAAAATGTGTGTCTGGCCCCACCAACAAAAATGAGCACGAGCCGCCACTGGTTCTATCAATCAATCAAACCATATATAGGTATTTAGAAAACATGCACGCGTAAACAGAGCGACCAGGTCATGATTCAAACCCCCGATCTAGGTAACGTAAGGCAAAGGCTTTATCACTTAACCACAGAGGCCCCAGATCTAAAGGGTCTTAAGACGAACTGCTGAATTCATTGCTTCGGGATTTACCCCATATGTCTCGGTTACTCCACGCAGAAATGGCATATCACCAACCGAGAGTATTGCACATAGATCGAATTCCGTAGCTCCTGCAACAATCCTAGATGTCTTTCGAAAAAATTCACTCATGAACAGAACGACGAGGTCATGATTCAAACACACGACGACGACCATGAGCTCGTGCACTGCCGCTGAGATCTTCCTGTGTAAGAAAGAGATCTGAGCACACATGGTTATTCAACAAATTGCAATGATGATGGTCATATCAATAATCAATCAAGTAATCTCTGTCAAATACCTCTCCCTGACCAACCTTTTTTCTTTCTTTTGTCCTTCTCTGATTGTTTTGCCGTTAGATGTAGCAGGTTTAACTGTTGATCGTTTTCGGAGATAATACACGCTCGGTCGCTTGATATGTTGTGGTAATGTGGAGTTTTAAGATGTCTGTAACTCCATCAACCCATCTTTTTCTTTGTCTGCCCCTTCATCTTGATGATTCCATTTTCAGATTGTACGCTCTTGCGATTGGTGTATTCGGGTTCATTCTCACCAAGTGGCCAAACCATTTGAGTCTCTGGTTTTCAATAAATCTAATAGCAGGTGTTGTTCCGACTGTTCTTCTAATTTCCTCATTTCTTATATGGTCTCTTGTTTTATTTACTGCTTTCCTCAAGCATCTCATTTCGCATGTGGTAATTTTTCTTTCTTGTTCTTTTGTCAGTGCCCATGTTTAACACTGGTAGCACAGTGTTGGTATGAAGATTGCATTTATAATCTGTCTTTTAGTCTCTACTGGAATTGCTGGGTGTTTCAAGATTGGGGTAAGTTGGTATGTAATGTTGTTGGCTTGCTAGATTCTAGTTTCGATCTCTCTGTCCAGTCTACTATGATATGTGAAGATACTTCCAAGGTATTTGAATTCTCTCACCCTGATCAACAGCTGTCAAATACCTCTCCCTGATCAACGTTTCTTTAAAGTCAATTAATTTTTTTACCGATTGTCTAAGAGCACAAATGGCATCGTTTGTACATCTTTTCTATCTATCTACTGTCTATCCCCAGGTGGAAGATGTAGTTGACTGTCCACTCGTGCCGTTAAGCGTAGGGATGGGAGCTTTAATTTGCGTTCTAGTGCCAGATGAGTCGCCCTTGTTGTGTTATATTCGTGTTTATGTAGTGTGGTCTTGATATTGTCTATCCATCTTTTTCTTGGTCTTCCTTAGCTCTAGTATATTGTATGCTGTTATTGGTGGTTGGTTGTATTTAATTATCATGCCCGCCTGCCCAGCGTGTTCGTAGCGCGTTGGACTACGGGTGACTAGCCCTCTGTGAGTGCGGGTTCAATTCTGCGGGCTGGCAGAAAAGCCACAGGTTCCCCAGATTTATGGTGTTCGTGACACCGAACTGAAGGGTTACGATGTCATTGTCACAGAGCCGAAGAGCTGAAATCTTAAGTGCTTCTGGATCGGAATAAAAAAAATTAAATTCTCATTAAATGTCGAAACCACTGCATTTGTTGTCTTTCGATGTATTCGGTGCATGAAGTTATGCCCTCTCTGCTTCTGATGTTCTCATTTCGTAGTCATCTTTCCTGGTGACCCCTACTGCCTTCCTCAAGCATTTCATTTCACACGTGGTGAGCTTTCTGTGGTATGTTGCTGTCAGAGACCAAGTTTGGCACTGGTAACAATATATCTTTTATATTTCCTTAATCCTAGTTGTGATTTGCTCAGCTGGAGTTCAATACAGACCCTAGTCATTGCTCAACGATCTTGCTAAATATTTTTTCTAGTGGGACTCAGGAGAGAGAGAGAGATGCTTCTGTACTGTGTGCAGTATCTATTGTCACCTTTCTTTTTCCATTGCATTTTTTTCTAATGGTGGTCTCTGTTTTTTGCTCTCACTATGGATTATACAGTCTGTGTAGACATGGTACTCCCACTACTCCTGCTGTTTTAATTAAATCGTTTGATAGTTTGTCAGCAAACGATAGAAGAAAACTAATAACTTGACGAACTACTGTTGAATGAGGATACAGGCGGGGTGGGTGGTGGGGGTGTCTCTGTTGCTAAGTGGTTAGGTCCCCGCCTTGCGGATCGAAGGTAGTTGGTTCGAATACTTTTTCTTCTGCGTTCTCACTAGATTAGGATTTCAGATTCTCTAATAAAGGCAGCAGTCTGCCTCAGATTATCATTCACACCATACAGTTTGTCTTCTGCGTTCTCACTAGATTAGGATTTCAGATTATCTAATAAAGGCAGCCGTCTGCCTCAGATTATCAGCCACGCCATACAGTTTGTCTTCTGCGATCTCACTAGATTAGGATTTCAGATTATCTAATAAAGGCAGCCGTCTGCCTCAGATTATCAGCCACGCCATACAGTTTGTCTTCTGCCTTCTCACTAGATTAGGATTTCAGATTCTCTAATAAAGGTAGCCGTCTGCCTCAGATTATCAGCCACACCATACAGTTTGTCTTCTGCGTTCTCACTAGATTAGGATTTCAGATTCTCTAATAAAGGCAGTCGTCTGCCTCATATTATCAGCCACACCATACAGTTTTTCTTCTGCGTTCTCACTAGATGGGATTTCAGATTCTCTAATAAAGGCAGCCGTCTGTCTCAGATTATCAGCCACGTCATACAGTTTGTCTTGGACGCTGGTGTAGGTGGGCCACCTCTTTCTTCTCAATTCTGCATACTGGGGGCAGTTCAGTAGGATATAATTTCTATGATTTCTGCTTCCTCGTTTGAGCCGACCTCTTCCCGCAGGAAGTTTTGGCCACCCTCGTGATGGTAGGTTTGACATTCTTACTGCCCAGCTAAATCTCCAAGGCAGATTGGCGACCGTAGAATCCGTTATCCCATTCCTCATTGTGAGGGATCGTTGCACCATGTTATGCGCCTTACGGCCTGGTGCATCCGTTTTCTGCAAGCATTTGTTTCGGGTTAGCATTGACTAGCGGAGCATCCGATTTCAGTCAAACCTCCTTAGTCGCCTCTTACGACATGCGTGGCAGGTAACAGTGGTTCTATTCTTTACACCCAAAATTTGGGCACCGGTAACCACTCGGGCGGGTTCGAAACCGGACCTCGCCGTTCTGTTCACGAGTGCAGTTTTTCCAATGACCCTAGGATTGCTGCAGGAGCTGCCGAGTTCGTGTTTTGTGCAATACTCTTGGCAGGTGACGTGCCATTTTGCGCAGAGGACTGAGCCATATGGGATAAAACCCGGTGCAGTGAAGCCACCGAGCCAAAGAGCTGAAAAGCTCAAGTGCTTCTGGATCGGAAAAAATAGACAAATTCAGTGACGGCTCGTGCTCACTGTTTGTGGGGCCAGACAAAAATTTTGGGAAAAATCATGGGTTTTGGGTTAGGTTATATTATAATTTTTAAGTAATAAGTACACGTTACACTTTATTTATAGTGGGGCCCGGCCCCAATGGCTCTTAATGACGAGCTGCCACTGAACAAATTCATTATAAAAACAACGCAATATGCTAAATCAAGGTTATATTATGTAACAAGTTAAGTTTAACGTTAAGGAATATCAATATTATGAGTATTTTTCATCATTAAATAAGTACAGACTCGTAGAATTGTGTACAATTGCAGAAAACATTACAGTGTTCTGTCAAACACTTAAAAACCAGCCCCCATTACACAGGAATTTTTGTTTCCCGTCTGAGCTAGTCGGTCTTATGTTACAGGGGGCTACGACCCAGCCACAACCAACTCTAGATAACTAGGCCATAAAACTGACCTGGGAATCCCTGACCTAGATCAGATAAGGGGCTGGAATATATATATGTTTGATAGAACATTGCAAGCTTTTTGCAATTTTACTCAATTCTGTGAGTCTATGGTAGTTTATTTGTGAAAAATATTCATAATATTGATATTCCTTATTGTTAAACTTAACTCGTTATAATATAACTGCGATTTAGCATTTTTGTTGATTTTAAAATGAATTCGTCTATATACACCAATACTGGAATGTGAGATCACGTGGTGTAGTTGGGGTTTGATTTCCCATTTCTTACCCCTGTCCGAAGGCCCATAGGTTTGTAGTTGGCTCTGGTCCAGCAAACCTGCAGAGAATATGTTTGTACAAACTCCATAGCTCATGAATTATGGGGGAAACTTAGTGAAAAAAAACACGATAACATCATCGGCGTTCAAAACAAACACACTCTGACAAAGCGGACGGAAGCAGAAACACTACAGAAAACCTCAACAATAGGTAAGAACTCCGTAGCTCTGGACAAAAATGCACTCGGAAACAGAACAAGGAGGTCCGAATTCAACGGCCGAACCACTTGCAGAACTGAAGGATGCCGCATTATCCTGGGAAGACATAAAGAAAATGGTCAGAGATCGGGGGAAAGAGAAGAACAACTGTTGAGAACCTATTCTCCGCGAGGAGTGGAGAAGAATAAAAAAGAATATCCACGTTAAAGTATTTCTTTATCTCCGATTTAAAAACAATATTGTCAAATTGTTCTTTTTTTAAACGCCTTTTTCATAAATTTCTCATGAATTTTTCATAAATTTTTCATAAAGTTTTCATAAATTTCTCACAAATTTCTCATATAGTTTTCATAAATTTCTCATAAAGTTTTCATAAATTTCTCATAAAGTTTTCATAAATTTCTCATAAAGTTTTCATAAATTTCTCATAAAGTTTTCATTAATTTCTCATAAAGTTTTCATAAATTTCTCACAAAGTTTTCATAAATTTCTCATAAATTTCTCATAAAGTTTTCATAAATTTATCATAAATTTCTCATAAAATTTTCATAAATTTATCATAAATTTCTCATAAATTTCTCATAAAGTTTTCATAAATTTCTCATACACTTCTCAAAAATTTCCTAAGTTCTCACAAAGTTCTCATAAATTTCTCATAAATTTCTTATAAATTTCTCATAAATTTCTAATAAATTTCTAATAAATTTCTCATAAATATCTCATAAAGTTTTCAAATATGTATATGGAAAGAAGGCAACCCATGAGAGACTCCCGATGTAGATGGCGCTGCCCGCTGGATGCGAATTTCAATCTAGTCACCACAGAGATGACACGGAATGCTGGGATTAACACGAAGAGACTGGTACGGTAAGTTGCTGGACGCTGTTGGAGATATTGTGAAGGAGATGGAGCACCTATGGACATGTCCGGAGTGCAATGAAGATATTCCAAACTGAAACTGAAACAGACCGGTTTAGAAATGAAGACAACAGGAAAAATGGGGGTGAAACATCAGTACTGAGCTTCATCAAGAAACAACAAATTAAATGGTTCGGCTACATAAGCTGATTACCAACAGACAGTGAGCCTTAAAGGGCAATGCTTCTCCGATACAGTGGGGACAAAACAAACAGCCGTTCAAGCAAAAGGTGAAACTCAGAATAACAGACGGAGAAAAACGCTGTTTATGAAACGCACACAGAAACCCATTCTATAAATCTCTTCTTATCCTGACGCTGTGAAACAAAACAGAATTAGAGAAGTGCCCACAAAAGTCCGTTCTATAAATCTCTTCTTATCCTGATTCTGTGAAACAAAACAGGATTAGAGAAAGGCACACAAAAGCCCGTTCTATAAATCTCTTCTTATCCTGATTCTGTGAAACAAAACAGGATTAGAGACGTGCCCACAAAAGCCCGTTCTATAAATCTCTTCTTATCCTGATTCTGTGAAACAAAACATAATTAGAGAAAGGCACACAAAAGCCCGTTCTATAAATCTCTTCTTATCCTGATTCTGTGAAACAAAACATAATTAGAGAAAGGCACACAAAAGCCCGTTCTATAAATCTCTTCTTATCCTGATTCTGTGAAACAAAACAGGATTAGAGACGTGCCCACAAAAGCCCGTTCTATAAATCTCTTCTTATCCTGATTCTGTGAAACAAAACATGATTAGAGAAAGGCACACAAAAGCCCGTTCTATAAATCTCTTCTTATCCTGATTCTGTGAAACAAAACATGATTAGAGAAAGGCACACAAAAGCCCGTTCTATAAATCTCTTCTTATCCTGATTCTGTGAAACAAAACAGGATTAGAGACGTGCCCACAAAAGCCCGTTCTATAAATCTCTTCTTATCCTGATTCTGTGAAACAAAACATAATTAGAGAAAGGCACACAAAAGCCCGTTCTATAAATCTCTTCTTATCCTGATTCTGTGAAACAAAACATAATTAGAGAAAGGCACACAAAAGCCCGTTCTATAAATCTCTTCTTATCCTGATTCTGTGAAACAAAACAGGATTAGAGACGTGCCCACAAAAGCCCGTTCTATAAATCTCTTCTTATCCTGATTCTGTGAAACAAAACATGATTAGAGAAAGGCACACAAAAGCCCGTTCTATAAATCTCTTCTTATCCTGATTCTGTGAAACAAAACATGATTAGAGAAAGGCACACAAAAGCCCGTTCTATAAATCTCTTCTTATCCTGACTCTGTGAGACAAAATCTTTGCTGTAACAAGGATAGACCTCACAATAGATATCAAAGCGGTAACTGTGGCTCTGAAGTGGATGAGTATACAAAACCCTTCTTCTTCTTTGAACAGCCCATTTCGACCACTTGTTAACCACTCTATGTCATTTGTGTGTGATCTGAGCCTAAGAGCGATTGTACGTTGTGCAAGTTACGCTTCTACAAGTAGGCCAGCATATACGATTTATGCGATGGTTTTTATTTCTAGGGTAGCTTCCCTATGTTCTACATCAGTCGCCTCTTACGACATGCCTTGTAGGTTGCAGTGGTACTATTCTTTGCTTCCGTACAGGCTCTGGCACCACATTGGAGACATGACATTTAACCCTTTCGCTGCTACATACTTTCTGAAGGCAGAGCTAAATATAGCTACTCTTTGTTTCTAGGTCACAAACGTGAATGTACGCATATAGCAGTGACAGTAGCAATGTCTAATGTGTTAACACGTTTTTAGCCCACAGAGGAGAGATCTTCTTCTTCTTTGCGTTCATTCTTTACGACCAACTTTAATCACTTGTGATATGTTTGATCTTTGCCAAGAACGTGTATACGTTCCACATTGGTTTGGTAGGCCCCTAAATGCATAGACTTCTACACGTTTAGGACATGTGCATCCAATTTCAGCCAAACCTCCTTAGTCGCCTCTTACGACATGCGTGGCAGGTAACAGTGGTTATATTCTTCACACCTAAATTTGGGCCCCGTAACCACTCGGGCGAGAGGAGAGATAATAACAGACGTGTTAATGCGTCTTTAGAAGTGAATGGTAAAACGTATATATACGTCGTCCTTAGCAGGTAAAGGGTTAATTAATTAACACAGAACAGGTGTGGTTAATTGTTATAAGCTGGTAAAGATATCGAAAAGGTCGAAGCACCTCTGGACCTGTCCGAAGTGTTGGGATGATGGTCCTTACTAATTACTATCAAACTCTGTGGTTAAGCGGTTAAACCCTTTGCCTTGTGAGTCGAAGGTCGTGGATTCGAATCCGGACCGCGCCGTTCTGTTCACGAGTGCAGTTTGTTTTTCAGAGACCACTAGGATTGTTGCTGGAGCTACGGAGTTCGTGCTCTGTGCAATACCCTTGGCAGGTGGCGTACCATTTCTGCGGACCGAGCCATATTGGGCAAAACCCGGTGCAATGAAGTCAATCCTTCGAACAAACTAATTGAATATACCGTCATACAGTCCCCTTGTTGTCATTAACGTTACCATCATCAACATATTAAGATTGGGTCCCAAATCTGGACAATCATGCCAGCTGCCCTCCCATAAAATTAATTGTATACTGCCCTCTGGTAGTGAACAGATCGATATGATTAGTTCGATACAGTAGACATCTTCATCAGATTAATCGATTTTTGTGGTAGGGATTTTGATGTTTCTACAATATCTGATTATCAAGACATGAGTTATCTATTCTAGTTGCTATGCAACGATCTCTCTCTCTCTCTCTCTCTCTCTCTCTCTCTTCTGCATTTTAACCCTTTCGCACCGTAATTTTATTTTTACCTCCTTGTTAATTTATACTGCACGTGTACTGAACTAATAAGTATACTGGCTTTATGACATTAATAAAATGCGTTCAGCCGCTATATCGGCTCATAAAAACAAAGGGGTTAACTTAACTCCGTCTATCTGGCTGTCTGTTTATGTGAATGTCTTTCTATGTCTGTCTGACAAATAAGATAACAAAATGTGGAGCAGACGTGCGCGGCGCTGATGGTGGGGCGACCGGGGGCGTGGCAAACGTGGGGATGAGTGGACCACCTAAATATGCAGGAAGACTAGAAATCCCAGCAGAGGCTTGAATCCAGTGCGCGTTTCCGCTCGCAGGGAACTACTACTGCCTTGTAGTTGGAATGGGGACAATCAAAGGCTAGCGAGCAAACCGTACACAAAACTGGACGGTGAACAAACCAAGTAGTCCATAAAAAGACATATACCAGACAGGTAACCTGAGCAGATGATCCTCATCAACCCGGGAGGGAAGATTGTCTGAGGGTCGCTACCCTAAAAGAAAATAGCAGCCTGCTGCCTTGAAGCTATGCTGAGGACAGCCAAAGGCTGACGGAGAGCGAACCCAGTAAACGCTGGCTGAAACCTGACACGTCGTCGAAGGAGAAGCACTAGAGCTCCAAATGGCGCTGAATGATGTGACGTAAAAAACGTTCTTGGCAAAGGCTGTTAATATATCACAATAAGAATGATAAAATGGCCAAAAGAACGATCGCGATAGAGAGAGACAGAGAGAGAGAGAGAGAGCAAAGTAAAAAAAGTAAAGGAACCTTTTTTAAACTATGTGGTATATCATGGTTTATATCCTGGTATCGTGGTTTATTGAAAACAACATGGCCCGTCTGCCCTGCGTGTTCGTAGCGCGTTGGACTACGGGTGACTATTCCTCTGTGTGTGCGGGTTCAATTCCGCGGGATGGTAGAAAAAGCCACAGATTCCTCAGATTTTCGGTGTTCGTGGCACCGAACCGAAGGGTTACGATGTCCATTGCACCAATCCGAAGAGCTGAAAAGCTCAAGTGCTTCTAGATCGGAAAACAAAAACAACAAAACAAACAGCATGTAAAATAGAAGAACAGGCAGGAATAACAGCTGGCGGACAAAACATGTTAAAGCATCCACAAATTTCACTGAAAGCTAGCCAACAGATGATCAACAGCATTTTCATACCAACTTTGTGTTACCAGAGCAAAACATAGACAATAAGCAAAGCGCAGTCACACAAAATAACTACATGTGGAAATGCGTTGCCTGCGAAAAGTTGCCAACAACACCAGAAAGGACAGAGTCACCAACATCAGCATAAGAAAGAAAGTTGGCACAGAACCTTGCTTGGATTACAGTGAGAAACAAAGAATGAAGTGGTTTGGCCACTTAATAAGAATGCATCCAAATTCCACAGTATACAAAGTCTTCTACAACAGAACATCAGGAAAGAAGGCCACGAAAAAGATGGTTAGTCGGCATAGCAGAATCCTGTCAAAGTGCAAAAATAACAATCACCCAAGCCACCAGAACAGCACAAGATAAAAACAGAAAACCACGACACTGGGCAACAACCAGGTAGCAGTGTGACGACACTGGGCAACAACCAGGTAGCAGTGTGACGACACTGGGCAACAACCAGGTAGCAGTGTGACGACACTGTGCAACAACGAGGTAGCAGTGTGACGACACTGGGCAACAACCAGGTAGCAGTGTGACGACACTGGACAACAACCAAGTAGCAGTGTGACAACACTGGGCAACAACCAGGTAGCAGTGTGACAACACTGGGCAACAACCAAGTAGCAGTGTGACAACACTGGGCAACAACCAGGTAGCAGTGTGACGACACTGGGCAACAACCAGGTAGCAGTGTGACGACACTGGGCAACAACCAGGTAGCAATGTGACGACACTGGGCAACAACCAGGTAGCAATGTGACGACACTGGGCAACAACCAGGTAGCAGTGTGACGACACTGGGCAACAACCAGGTAGCAGTGTGACGACACTGGGCAACAACCAGGTAGCAATGTGACGACACTGGGCAACAACCAGGTAGCAATGTGACGACACTGGGCAACAACCAGGTAGCAATGTGACGACACTGGGCAACAACCAGGTAGCAATGTGACGACACTGGGCAACAACCAGGTAGCAATGTGACGACACTGGGCAACAACCAGGTAGCAGTGTGACGACACTGGGCAACAACGAGGTAGCAGTGTGACGACACTGGACAACAACCAGGTAGCAGTGTGACGACACTGGGCAACAACCAGGTAGCAGTGTGACGACACTGGGCAACAACCCGGTAGCAGTGTGACGACAAAAGAAGAAGAAGCACAAAACATGAACAATCTAAGATACGCTGATGACACAATTCTCATGGCTACAAATGAACAAGATCTGCAAGACTTGATAGACATACTAGTGAGAGAAAGTGAAAAGACAGGATTAAGAATGAATAAAAAGAAAACAGAGGTCATGGTTGTCTCCAAGAAACAAGAAACAACACCAGTATGTAATATCAAAATAAATAACACAACACTGAAACAAGTCCATCGATTCAAGTATCTGGGAACATACCTAACATCAGATGGAAGATGTACAACAGAGATTAGGAGTAGAATAGCTCAAGCAAAAGCAGCATTTACGAAAATTTAAAAAAAACATAACATAACATGCGTGAATTCACTACCAATGACACTGCGAAAACGAATACTCCAGTGCTATATTGATCCAATACTTCTGTATGGCAGTGAATCATGGACAATTAACAAACAATCAATACGATCATTGGAAGCCACAGAGATGTGGCTTTACAGAAGAATGCCGAAAAATACATGGACAGCGAAGAAAACAAATGATGAGGTTTTAAATCAGGCCTGCACACAAAGAAACCTTATCAAAAGAATAAGAATCCAGCAATCAAGGTTCTTCGGGCATATAATGCGAAGAGAAGGTTTAGAACATTTGGTGACTACAGGTAAAATTCAGGGAAGGAGAGATCGCGGAAGACAGAGGAGAAGATGTTGGATGGCCTGACATTATGGTTCGACACAAGATCGATGTCAGAACTGATTACATGCACCAAGCAGAGAGAGTTGTGGAGAGACATGATCGCCTACGCCGGCAGGCACGGCACTTCATTGATTGATCGTGGTTTATACCACGTCCTTTAAAATGTTTGTAGGTTTCCGTTTAAGGTTTCTTGGACATTCGCGCCTCTTTCTTTGCCTTCAACGTAAACTTTCTCAGACGTTCGATCGTTGTTACCAAAAAAAAATGTCAATAGCATTATCCCTTTCCCAATTCCACCATGTTTTCATAAGACAAGACGAGACACTTCTTCCATGAACTATCGACGTGAACAAGACACTTCTATCATAACTTGACTAAAGACATTTCTATTATAACTTGACTAAAGACACTTTTATCATAACTTGACTAAATACACTTTTACCATAACTTGACTAAAGACACTTCTATCCTAACTTGACTAAAGACACTTTTATTATAACTTGACTAAAGACACTTTTGTCATAACTTGACTAAAGACACTTCTTTTATGAACTATCGACGTGAACAAGACACTTCTATCATAACTTGACTAAAGACACTTCTATCATAACTTGACTAAAGACACTTTTATCATAACTTGATTAAAGACACTTTTATCATAACTTGACTAAAGACACTTCTATCATAACTTGACTAAAGACACTTTTATCATAACTTGACTAAAGACACTGCTATCATAACTTGACTAAAGACACTTCTATCATAACTTGACTAAAGACACTTATAACTTGACTAAAGACACTTCTATCATAACTTGACTAAAGACACTTCTATCATAACTTGACTAAAGACACTTCTTTTAGTCTTTAACTACAACTCGACTACCATCGTTCAAGTTTCTCTTTATTTATCCAGTTTGTTCCTTTTTTTTCCTTTATTTTTCCCTTGGTTTTGGGTTTCAGTGTCTCTTTACATAAAGAGATCATCTTGGAATGAGACTAAAATTAATTGAACTTAGAGTAAAAAAAAGGATACTTTATTGACCAAAAGAAAATGTGCAAAACTAAAATATAAAAGATTTCAATCTGACTAAATGGTTAACGGAGTCGTGTAACTTGTAATCGTGGATATTTTATAGCGGTTCAGAACTGAGAGCGTCGAGAAGTAATGGACTCAATGGATACCATCACACTGCAACGTAAGAGGTAACGAGGAAGCCGACAGGCTAGCAAAGGAAGGAGGGAGACTACCGCAGACTGATCACGATATCAGTTATGAGGAGGCCAGGACAACCATCGGTTGGCAGTACAATAAAAATGGTCGAAAGACCACCCACAACACAACAGCAATGATGGGTACTATGGTCTGTCCCGTAGCGAACAAGTTGTCATATTCCTCCTCCGTACCGGCCATAACAGACTTCGGGCTCACATGTTCAATAAATTTAAAATTGGCACAACTAGCCTGTGTCACTGTGAAAAGGCGGACATGACGCCAGAGCACATACCGCAAGACTGCTAGCTGTTAACAGCCCTGAGAAAAGAAATTTGGCCCGATAACACAGAGCTTCGCAAGAAGCTGTACGAAAAGACGGAGTCCCTAAAAGCAACAGTAAAATTTATGATAAAATTTGGTTCATCGTACTAGGCGGGGATCGCGAGAGAGAGATATCTGGCTAAATAGTTAACGGAGTAGGGTAATTTGTAATCGTGGATATTTTATGAGGGTTCAGAACTGAGATCGTCGAGAAGTTTGGACTTAATTCCATAGAAGAGATTCAACGAGTTGCCCAGTATAGTAACGGGAATTGGTAAATTATCTCTCTCTCTCTTTCTCTGCCTTCCTAATCCGGATTGGGGCATAGGCCCTCAGGAAATTCATATCAAGTCTTTCCTATCTCTAGCTATCTCCTGTAGCTCCCTCCAGCTCTTCTTTATATTATTGATTTCTGCCTCTAAATTCTGTCTCCATATATTTCTCGGCCTCCCCTTTTTTCACTGTCCCTGCGGGTTCTAGGAAAGGACCCTTCTAAAACGTAACTTATTTTTACCATCAAAGCTGTATCTTGTGCAACATACATCCAAACTTTGTGACACTATGTTAGTTTTTTTGTCTGTTAATTTATATTTAAAAAAAGAGAACTCTTGTTTTGGGTGCTTTCCCCCTCCCACCCTATCCCTAAATGATATAGTAATTTGTAGTCCTTTTTCTACTTCGAACGCTCCATATCGACCACTTGTTAAACACTTTGTGATTTGTATGTGATCTGAGCCTAAGAGCGATTGTACGTTGTGCCAGTCATACGCCTACTTCTTCCTCTTCGAATGCTCCATGTCGGCCACTTGTTCAACCACTCTTTGTGATTTGTATGGATGACCGAGGCAGAGGATGTTAGCAAACAGGTCTGCACTCTAGATGAGCTGAGGCAAGAGAAAGAATGGATGCCTATATCAGAGGATATGACTGATTACATTCTTCACGCATTGAGAGAGTCTTTCCGAACAGAGGAGTTTCTGGGCTGAGAGTCCCACTCGCTGACCCGATTGAAAGAGATGGGTGTCAATATTGGTGCAGCCCGAAAAGAACGACATACTAAATATGCAAAGAGATTGATTAATCAACATCGAACTGGCGTGTTGGGTCGCTGGACGCTGCTGGATTTGCTGAGGTGGAGATCGGAGCACATATGGACGTGTCCGGAGTGCTATGATGATAGTCCTCATAAAACTGATAACTTATGACTGATTACACCAGGGTTGTCAGTACACTTGGATGCTGCGGTAGAGAATGGGCCCGGGCGTCGTCAAAGCAGAGATTCTTGCACTCGTGGACCAGCACTCCCATCCAGGTGATATCTTTATCTACACCGATGGCTCTGTCAGACGCGAAACCAGATCGTTGTGGGCCTATTCAGCACAACGAAACGGTCGCACATTTCATGAGGACTGCTGTGCTTTCGAGACAACGACATCGAGCATGACTATGGAGATCACCGCTGTCTCCAGGGATCTGTCATGGGTGGCTGAGGAACAGGTAACCCATACGATTATCATATAAGACTCGATGTATATGCTTTAAATTGGTGAATTTGGAAGGCTGCGTGTGGAAAGGGTGGACATCATTCGGAGATCACATCTCAAGAAAATGACTTGGCTGTACACACCTGGACATGCTGGAGTGCAGGGTAACGAGTGTGCTGACTTTATTGCAAACAATGGCCGGACTCAAAAGGGCAGAAGTATGGACAGAGCCGATATCATCAATGCAGTACGCTCTCAGTTATGCAACATGGGCAAGTCTCAGACACTGGAACGAGTTAGAAAATTAGGCGTTAAGTTTGGACATGCCAGACGGTGTCGTCTTCGTGGTAGAGAGAGAAGATAGTAATCAACTTCTCATGGGTACGGTGAGCAAATGGACTGTGGGATGGCTGCTGCAGCGGAGGACAGAGCCCGAATGGGAATGCCCAATGGGCTATGACGTCGATCGCATAACACAACATAACATAACTCTTTGTAATTTGTATGTGATCGATCACTTGTTAACCACTCTTTGAAATTTATATGTGATCTGAACCTAAGAGCGATTGTACGTTGTGCCAGTTATGCGCTAACACGTAGGCCAGCACATCCGATTTCTGCGATGCTTTTTATTTACTAGGGTAGCTTCCTAGGTCCTACATCAGTCGTCTCTTACGACATGCCTTGTAGGTCACCCGGTTTTATACTTTTCTCCCCTTACGAGTCCCTGCAATACACGATCGAGAAATGGAACTAAAGTACAATAAAGTCTAGAAAACATTGTATGAGGCAATATTTTTTAGTGAGTAATAGATACATTTAAGTGAGGCAATGTTTTCTAGTGAGGATAGGTAAATTTGAGGGGCAATATTTTTCTAGTGAGGATAGATAAATTTGAGTGAGGCAATGTTTTCTAGTGAGGATAGGTAAATTTGAGGGATGCAATGTTTTCTAGTGAGGAAAGGTAAATTTGAGGGAGGCAATGTTTTCTAGTGAGGATAGGTAAATTTGAGTGAAGCAATGTTTTCTAGTGAGGATAGGTAAATTTGAGGGGGGCAATGTTTTCTAGTGAGGATAGGTAAATTTGAGGGGGGCAATGTTTTCTAGTGAGGAAAGGTAAATTTGAGTGAAGCAATGTTTTCTAGTGAGGATAGGTAAATTTGAGGGGGGCAATGTTTTCTAGTGAGGATAGATAAATTTGAATGAGGCAATGTTTTTTTTAGTGAGCAATAGATAAATTTGAGTGAGGCAATGTTTTCTAGTGAGGATAGGTAAATTTGAGTGAGGATAGGTAAATTTGAGTGAGGCAATGCTTTCTAGTGAGGATAGGTAAATTTGATTGAGGCAATGTTTTCTAGTGAGAATATGTAAATTTGAGTGACGATAGGTAAATTTGATTGAGGCAATGTTTTCTAGTGAGAATATGTAAATTTGAGTGACGATAGGTAAATTTGAGTGAGGCAATGTTTTCTAGTGAGAATATGTAAATTTGAGTGACGATAGGTAAATTTGAGTGAGGCAATGTTTTCTAGTGAGAATAAGTAAATTTGGGGGCAATGCTTTCTAGTGAGGATAGGTAAATTTGAGAGAGCCGCTGTAGCGTAGTTGTTAGTGAACTCGCTTCGCAAGGCTGGTGGTTTGGGTTCAGCTCCTGCAATGCGCGTGGAATTTTTCCCGACCGCGACGGCTCTCAGGTCGACCCAGCCTCAACTGGGTACCAGACATGCTCTGGGAAAGTAAAGGCGGCCGGCGTGATGCTGACCACATCACCCATAGTGTGTCGACGGTCTATGAAAAATACATATGCCTAACACTGTATTGACCTATATACCACGAGGTATGAAAGAGTTCCATTACTTATACTTTATTACAATGTTTTAGTGTGGGGCGAATTAGCGTAATGTATAAACATTGTCTATCAATTCGTGTACAAGAGAATTGTGTGTTCAATCCAACATTCGAAGTTCCACAAGTGAGGAAATGAATTGGCCTTCCTAACTCCTGCACGCTAGAATCTATAAATGTGAAGTGACAGGGACTTCATACACTAAGTTATGAAAAGACTACTTGCATCTATGTGTGTGTTGTTTTTGTTCTTGTCTCTCTGTCAAGTTCGTCTCAGATTGTCCCTAATGCGACATTTCTTTCTTGAACAATTTGTCTCCCCCTTCAATGCCTGCTTTGTTATTCTTTTATCATTTCTCCCCCAGAGCACAACATATCTCCATCTTCTCTTTCTTATAACAGTTGTAACTAGTAGTAGACTAGACATATCTTCTCAGAGTATGTCCAACATATCTCCATCTTCTCTTTCTTATAACAGTTGTAACTATTAGTAGACTATACATTCCTTCTTAGAGTATGTCCAACATATCTCCATCTTCTCTTTCTTATAACAGTTGTAACTATTAGTAAACTAGACATTTCTTCTTAGAGTATGTCCAACATATCTCCATCTTCTCTTTCCTATTACAGTTGTTACTAGTAGTAGACTAGACATTCCTTCTTAGAGTATACCCAACATATCTCCATCTTCTCTTTCCTATAACAGTTGTTACTAGCTGTTGACCAGACAATTCTCTGATTTCATCACTTCTCCTGAATTCCTCTCATTCTTGTATATGTTTACTTCCATCAATCAAGTACCATGCCTGTCGGCGTAGACGATCATGTCTCTTCACAACTCTCTCTCTCTCTCTCAGTTATCCGTTATCAGTTATATAAGGACTATCATCATAGCACTCCGGACATGTCCATGGTGCTCCGATCTCCGCCTCAGCAAATGCAGCAGCGTCCAGCTGCCCAACACGCCAGTTCGATGTTGATTAATCAATCTCTTTGCATATTTAGTATGTCGTTCCTTTCGGGCTGCACCAATATTGACACCCATCTCTCTCAATGTGGTCAGCGAGTGGGATTCACAACCCTGAAACTCCTCTATTCGGAAAGACTCTCTTAATGCGTGAAGAATGTCTCTCTCTCTCTCTCTCTCCTTAGTGCAGGTAACCAATTCTGACTTCGATCTTTTGTCGAACCATCCAACATCTTCTCCATCTGTCTTCCACGATCTCCTCTTCCCTGAATTTCGCCTGTAGTCACCAAATGTTCTAAACCTTTTCGCATTATATGCCCGAAGAACTTTGATTGTCTGATTCTTATTCTTTTCATGTTTCTTTGTGTGCGACCCTGATTTTTTTTTTTCCGATTCAGAAGCACTTGAGCTTTTCAGCTCTTCGGCTCGGTGCCATGGACATCGTAACCCTTCGGTTCAGTGCCACGAACACCGTAAATCTGGGGAATCTGTGGCTTTTTCTGCCATCCCGCGGAATTGAACCCGCACACACAGAGGGATAGTCACCCGTAATCCAAAGCGCTACGAACACACTGGACAGACGGGCAGTGCGGGCCTGATTAAAAACCTCGTCATTTATTTATTTTTTTGCTGTCCATGGAATTTTCAGCATTCTTCTGTAAAACTATGCTTACTTACACAGCCTAAAATCGAACTCACACCTTATATTTTTCCAATCAAACACAGAGTATTGATCTCTCTATAAACCAAGAGTTAGCCTCGAAAAAAAACCAAAAACATATTGGTGAACTTCTTCTTCTTCACCTTTCAACTCCCAATGGAGCACAGGTCTTCAACAATCTTCTTCCAATGCTTCCTCTCTCTTGCCATCCCTTTCAACTCCCAATGGAGCACAGGTCTTCAACAAACTTCTTCCAATGCTTCCTCTTCTCTCTTGCCATCTCTTTAAATTCTTTCCATGTTTTACCTATCCTTTTAATATCAACCTCCAGCTCTCTTCTCCAGGTCTATCTAGGCTATCCCTACTTCTCTTTCCCTGCGGGTTCCAAAACAGTGCCTGCCTTGCAATGCTTCCGGTCGGTCTTCTCAATGTATGTCCTATCCAACGCCAGCGTCTCATCCGTAGCTCTTTCTCCACTGGTATCTGCTTTGTTCTTTCTCTGAGTTCCTCGTTCGTAATCTTATCATACCATCTCAGTTCCTCTATTCTATGTAAACATCAATTTACGAAGGTCTGCAGTTTTCTGCTGGTTTCCTTTGTTGTCTTCCATGTTTCCGAGCCATAGAACAGCACTAACTTCACATTTGTTGTCTTCCATGTTGTCCGAACCATAGAACAGCACTAACTTCACATTTGATTGAAAGATTCCCAACTTTGTGTTTGTTTTGATCTCATTTGACTTCCATATCTTACTCAATGCAATAAAGTTTCCCTTACATAAAATCGAACTCACACCCTATATTTTTCCTATCAATCACAGAGTATTGATCTCCCCGTAAACCAAGAGCTAGCCTCGAAAAAAAAACAAAAAAACATATCGGGGAACTACTCACAACAACAAAATCTCAAAGAAAATCAACAATGTTCGGGCAGTCGTGTATTCTTGGCGGATGTTTGGCGGAGATTGTGTTCTTTTTATACAAGACTGGGGAAGCTATGCTGGATGCAGCGGTTCGTCCATTCGTCGTAGTGGCTGTTTGTCAGGATATGACACGTGATCTTGTGATTGTGGCAAAAGATTGGACATCGAGGATAGAGCTTTTTCAAAATGGATCTTTGGATCCGTGTGATTTTCTGGACGAGTTTCCCACCTTGCAGACAGAAATCCATTCCAGGTGAGTAGCAATTGTAGAAATTAGAGCATGAAAGGGCTGTAATCAGGTGAAGGTCAAAGTGAAATATTTGCTACACCTGTGTGATGTCGAGGCTCGCAAGAGAAGCAAAGAATAATAATAGCCGTCAATGATGACATCAGCTTCAGACGTGTGCTGCTGCACCTCTCTGGTGTGTCCAGAGATGCTTGTAGAGTCCAATCCTAGAACACATTCCCCTGCCACAAATGGGACATACATGATCGAGGTTAGATATGTGGGTGTTGTGTGTTATGTTTTTTCGCTCATCTCGTTTTCTCTGTGCCTCAACGACACGAAGATTCTCAGCTATTCGGGTTCCTCTTTTGTTGTTACAGTGCCACATTTGACGATCTTGCGCAAGGGATTCAAAGCACGTGGTGTCTATATCGAAGCATTTCAGAGACACTTTAAGTGTGTCAAGCGTTTGTTTCTGTCTACCAGCTGCACGTCTGCCTCCTTCAAGCTCGCCATACATCAACTGTTTTGGGATGCGTTTATCAGGCATCAGAGCAACGTGACCGGCCCATCTCACTTGGACCTTCTGAAACAGTGTGTTGACGCTTGAGATCTTGGCTCTTGTGAGGACTTCAGTATCTGGAATTTTGTCTTGACTGTTTATTTTTAGTAGTATGCATTTCCAGTTTGTGTGGAATTTGTTTAGTTTTCTTGGGTGAAGAAAAAGAGCAGTAAAAATGCGACATAAAAGGCATGTATAAGATGCGACTGAGGTAGGGGACTGGGTAAATAACTGGCCTACTTGTAGACGCATAACTGGCATAATGTACAATCGCTTTTAGGCTCGGATCACATACAAACCATAACGAATGGTTAACAAGTGGTCGATATGGAGCGTTTGAAGAAGAATAAATATCTGTTAGAAAGAAGGATGAAATGTTACTTATGTGATTGAGTGATTTGTATTGGTTACTGGTTACTGTACCGACATTATTGTACTCGGGGCAGACACATATGTGCTCTCCCACAACAGATGTCCAAGGGTAAGCATACCCCGGAGATAGGGACACCTATGGGCGTGTGCGGAGTGCTATGATGATAGTCCTAATATAAATGATAACGGGTATGATAGGATCATAAACATAGAACTGTGGGATAGAGCGGGCAATGGCAGGTAGTTCAAGAGATAAGGGGCACAAGATGGTGATGGATAGGATACACACTGAGAAGACCTGCTGACAGCATCATGAGACAGGGCCTTCGATGGAACCCCCAGATAATAGAGGTAAGGGAAGATCCAGGAACACCTGGAGGCGGACGTTTGGAACAGAATACACACTGAGAAAACCTCCTTACAGCATCACGAGACAGGGTCTTCGATGGAACCCCCAGATAATAGAGGTAAGGAAAGACCCATGAACACCTGGTGGCGGAAGTTTGAAACAGAGTATAAGTATCAAACTGGCGTGTTGGGTCGCTGGACGCTGCTGGATTTGCTGAGGCGGAGATCGGAGCACCTATGGACATGTCCGGAGAATCCCTCTGATAGAGATGAAGTGTCTACGCAGAATGTTGGGAGTAACAAGAAGAGAGTGGTTGAGAAATGAAAACATCTGGAAACAAATGTGATTACAGCGATCATCAGTACTAGACTTCATCAAGAAACAACAAATTAAATGGTTCGGCTACAATTACCAACATAAGCGCACTTCAAAGAGCAATGTTGCTCTAACCCAATGGATACAAAGCAAAAGGCCACCACGCAAAATGTGGACCTCAGAGATAATAATAATGTTCGTCAATCAAATATGATTATAACCACATAGTTACTTCATCCAACAAACAAAATGTAATATCAGTCAATGGACACGTAGGTGACTTGTCAGTCCGATGCGTGCTTTGAAGAGTCGTGGACGGTGTGGGCATGAGATTGTTGCTACAGTCTGGGACTCGTGTGCACTGGCCTTTCTCTTTGTCTACGCAGTACTGATGCTGCTTGCCGTGCTGCCTTACAGGATTTTGCACCCTTTCGTAGGAGTGAACGCCAGGATATTCGGTACCGTGCAGCTTTTTCCAAGGTATAAATCTTGATTTCGAAGGATTTTAGAGAGGACTTGAGCGTGTCTTTGAATCTCTTCTTTTGGCCCCTCGAGAGCGTTTGCCACTCGACATTTCACTGTAGAATAATACTTCAGAGATACCAGAGGCGACGAAAGATGAATCTCACACAAGGGATCGTTCCAGAAATCTCTTCTTATTCTGATGCTGTGAGGCAAAGGAGAATTGGAGGAAAGAAAAGAAAGAATGATAAATCGTTTCACTTTAAAGATTAAAATTTCATCATTTCAGGGCGGCCACATTTCTTATGATTTACCGTATCCTCGTCAATGTACCAGCCATAATCCTTAGCTTGTTTTGTGGTGCTTGGAGTGACCAGACAGGGAGAAAGCTACCTATGATGGTGCCCAGTATAGGTAGCATTCTAGCCGTGCTGTTGTATATGGCTGGGGTGATTATGACACAACATACACTCCTCATTATAATGGTTGGAGCTCTTGTACAAGTAAGTAATCGTTACTTTGTTTCTCTTTCTCTTTCTCTCTCTTGTACAAGTAAGTAATCGTTACTTTGTTTCTCTTTCTCTCTCTTGTACAAGTAAGTAATCGTTACTTTGTTTCTCTTTCTCTTTCTCTCTCTTGTACAAGTAAGTAATCGTTACTTTGTTTCTCTTCTCTTTCTCTCTCTTGTACAAGTAAGTAATCGTTACTTTGTTTCTCTTTCTCTTTCTCTCTCTTGTACAAGTAAGTAATCGTTACTTTGTTTCTCTTTCTCTTTCTCTCTCTTGTACAAGTAAGTAATCGTTACTTTGTTTCTCTTCTCTTTCTCTCTCTTGTACAAGTAAGTAATCGTTACTTTGTTTCTCTTTCTCTTTCTCTCTCTTGTACAAGTAAGTAATCGTTACTTTGTTTCTCTTTCTCTTTCTTGACAGTCTTTCTTTCTCTTTTCTATTCTTTCTCTTTCCTGCCTTTCTCATTTCTTTCTTTCTCTTTCTGTTTTCTTTTTTCTGTCTTCATTTCTCTTTCTTTCCTTTCTTTTTCTCTCTTTCTTGTTTATTTCTCTCTCTCTCTTTCTCTCTTTCTTTACTTTCTTTCTTTTTACTTTGTTGTTATCTGTTTTTTTCTTTCCTGTCTTTTCTTCTTTCTCTTTCTCTCTTTCTTTCTATTTTTTCTTTCTTTCTCTTTCTCTTTCTTTCTTTTTATTTCCTGTCTTTTCTTCTTTCTATCACTTTCTTTTTCTTTTTTTCTTTTTGTCCAGTCTTTTCTTCTTTCTTTCCTGTCTTTTCTTCTTTTTGTCTAGACTTTTCTTCTTTTTGTCAAGTCTTTTTGTCTTTCTTTCTAGACTTTTCTTTTTTCTTTCCTGTCTTTTCTTCTTTCTTTTTTTGTCTTTTCTTCTTTTTTTCCAGTCTTTTCTACTTGTTTACTATTTTTTTCCAGTCTTTTCTACTTGTTTACTATTTTTTTCCAGTCTTTATTTCTCTTTTGTCCCCAGTCTTTTCCTCTTTCCTTCCTGTCTTTTCTTCTTTCCTTCTTTCGTTTTTATTTTCGTTCTTTCTCCAACTGACTCCTAGTATTTCTAGTTCTCCTTTAATTATATATCTCCTTCTTTTTCTTGGTCTGCCTCGTAGTCTCTTCCCCTTCATCATTTTATATATCCAATTTAATTTTAAGAAAGACTCCAGCCGTTTTTTGAAATTGTTGTATATTGGCAAAGAGATGATTAAATCCCATATCTTCTTCGAACGCCCCATATCGACCACTTGGTAAACACTCATTGCAATTTTTATGTGATCTGAGCCTAAGAGCGATTTACGTTCTGCCATTTATGCGCCTACAAGAAGGCCAGCACATCCGATTTCTGCGATGCTTTTTATTTACTATGGTAGCTTCCTAGATCCTACATATGTAGCCACTTACGACATGTCTTCTAGGTCGCAGTGGTACTATTCTTTGCTTCCCTTGCGGCCCAATTACAACTACAGGCAAATATCTTAGACACTTCGCTATATAGACCCCCACATGTTGCTAGTATTGTCAACCTTACCTGATTATTCTGTGTCTAGTTATAACGAAGCGTTTGAGAAAGACACTCCTCAGCGAGTCATTTTTTTAGAATGGCTCGCTGGTTGTGTTCGTAAAAAAAGAAGTGAATTGCATATCCTTTACCGGACTTTGCGAATCAACCCCAGCTTTTTAACGCTGTTTGTGATTTTTCTAGGCATTATTACGTTCAGTAGTTTGCCATTGCTTTCTGAACAGGTGGTGCCATCGCCTTTTGAAAAAATCCACGCGAAACAATTTGCAACCAAACTGTCCGCAGTGTGATTCGAACTCAGAACGTCGGGGTTAATAGACCGAGTCACTATCCCCTAGGCCACAGACGCCACCTGTGTTCGTAAGGACGCTCGTATTGCTAGGCTAGGCGATGGGTGTCGTAAGAAATGAGGGTAAGTGGTTCGAATCCTGTGTTTGTCTATTTTTAAAAAAATTGGGGAAGCTCTTAATACCTGCACACTGTTTATTTGTTGATCATATTTGTTGCTTCCGTTGCTTCCTCTGGGGTTCTTGCAAAAACTCCTTTTATCACAGTATTGTCAAGCAATGTTTACTGGATTAGTCGTGTCTTACTAATTGATACGATGTTCACTTTCTAGGGTATGCTGGGTAAAAGCTCTGTCATAACAATGGCCGTGAATAGTTATGTCAGTGATACAACAGACATGGATGACAGGACTAGGAAACTGGGCAAGCTTTTGTCGATGAACTTCTTTGGTTTGTTTGTAGGTAAGTGGTCTATTGTGTGGTGTTAGTGGTCCATTGTGTGGTGTTAGTGGTCTCATGTGTGGTGTTAGTGGTCCGTTGTGTGGTGTTAGTGGTCTATTGTGTGGTGTTAGTGGTCCGTTGTGTGGTGTTAGTGGTCCATTGTGTGGTGTTAGTGGTCCATTGTGTGGTGTTAGTGGTACGTTGTGGGGTGTTCGTGGTCCAATGTGTGTTGCATGTGGTCCACTGTGTGATGTTAGTGGTCCATTGTGTGGTGTTAGTGGTCCATTGTGTGGTGTTAGGGGTCCGTTGTGGGGTGTTCGTGGTCCAATGTGTGTTGCATGTGGTCCACTGTGTGATGTTAGTGGTCCATTGTGTGGTGTTAGTGGTCCATTGTGTGGTGTTAGTGGTCCATTGTGTGGTGTTAGTGGTCCATTGTGTGGTATTAGTGGTCCATTGTGTGTTGCATGCGGTCCACTGTGTGATGTTAGTGGTCCATTGTGTGGTGTTGGTGGTCCATTGTGTGGTGTAAGTGGTCCATTGTATAGTGTAAGTGATCTCATGTGTTGTACATGTGGTCCTCTGTGCAGTGGGTGTAGTGCAGCCGTCATGCTCAAATCATCAGGATTCTTTATTTTCTTCTTTGAAAGTTCCATATCGACCACTTGTTAAACCACTCTTTGTGATTTGTATGTGATCTGAGTCTAAGAGCGATTGTACGTTGTCTAGTTATATGTCTACAAGTAGGTCGGCACATCCGATTTCTGCACCGCGTTTTATTTAATATTGTAGTTTCTTAAAGCCCCTACCTCAGTTGCCTCTTACGACATGCCTTATAGGTCACATTGTTACTATTCTTTGCTCCTCTTGCCAGCCCCGGCAACACAAGGGCGGACCCCGGCAACACAAGGGTGGACCCCGGCAACACAAGGGTGGACCCCGGCAACACAAGGGTGGACCCCGGCAACACAAGGGCGGATCCCGGCAACACAAGGGTGGACCCCGGCAACACAAGGGTGGACCCCGGCAACACAAGGGTGGACCCCGGCAACACAAGGGCGGATCCCGGCAACACAAGGGTGGACCCCGGCAACACAAGGGTGGACCCCGGCAACACAAGGGCGGATCCCGGCAACACAAGGGTGGACCCCGGCAACACAAGGGTGGACCCCGGCAACACAAGGGTGGACCCCGGCAACACAAGGGCGGATCCCGGCAACACAAGGGTGGACCCCGGCAACACAAGGGCGGACCCCGGCAACACAAGGGTGGACCCCGGCAACACAAGGGTGGACTCCGACAACACAAGGGTGGACCCCGGCAACACAAGGGCGGATCCCGGCAACACAAGGGTGGACCCCGGCAACACAAGGGTGGACCCCGGCAACACAAGGGTGGACCCCGGCAACACAAGGGCGGACCCCGGCAACACACGGGCGGACCCCGGCAACACAAGGGTGAGAATTTCTTATATCAGTTATCGCTCACCTGCCCAGTGTGTTTGTAGTGAGTTGGACGACCGGTGACAAGCTCACTGTAAGTGCGGGTTCAATTCCGCGGGCTGGCAGAAAAGCCACAGGTTCTCCAGATTTACGGTGTTCGTGGCACCGAACCGAAGGGTTACGATGCCCATGGCACTGAGCCGAAGAGCTGAAAGCTTAAGTGCTTCTGGATCGGGAAAAAAAAATTAAAAATATCAGTTATATGAGGACTATCATCATAGCACTCCGGACACGTCCATAGGTGCTCTCATCTCCACCTCAACAAGTCCAGCAGCTTCCAGCGGCCCAACACGCCAGTTCGATGTTGATTAATCAATCTCTTTGCATATTTAGTATGTCGTTCTTTTCGGGCTAACCCAATATCGACACCCATCTCTCTCAATCTGGTCAGCGATTCTTTAGATATCAAATGTTAATCGTTATATAGGGATTTTATGAGATTCTCAAACTAGTAAACTGGTGTGTTCAACCCATGTTATAACGTATATAACAGACGGATGCTATTGTCAAGATACGATGAGAAACAGAACAGAAGACACCGTTGATACAAGATAATACTTGAATAAAAAACGTGGTCAAGGTGTTAGAGTGCAGCAGCTGTGTGATACTGTATGGTGTAGGTTCATCGACTTTGTATAATCTTCTTATAAGTGGGTGCAATAGTCGTCATTGCACTCAGTCACTTTAGTTCATCATCACCATCATCATCACCATCATCATCATCATCATCTTCACTGTCATCATCTTCACTGTCATCATCGTCATCGTCATCACCACCATCATCATCATCTTCACTGTCATCATCATCATCATCATCATCATCATCATCATCATCATCATCATCATCATCATCATCATCATCATCATCATCATCATCATCATCATCATCATCATCATCATCATCATCTTCACTGTCATCATCTTCACTGTCATCATCTTCACTGTCATCATCTTCACTATCATCATCATCATCATCATCATCACCACCATCATCATCATCATCATCATCTTCACTGTCATCATCTTCACTGTCATCATCTTCACTATCATCATCATCATCATCATCATCATCATCACCACCATCATCATCATCATCATCATCATCTTCACTGTCATCATCTTCACTGTCATCATCTTCACTATCATCATCATCATCATCATCATCATCATCATCATCATCATCATCATAATCATCAACATTATCATCATCATCATCATTATCATCATAATCATCATCATCAACATTATCATCATCATCAACATTATCATCATCATCATCATAATCATCATCATCAACATTATCATCACCATCATCATCATCCTCAATAATCAGCATCGTCATCATTTTAGCTACTGCTGCCCTTCACTAGCTCTGGGACTCCTTTTATTGTCGCTGTTGTCGTTTCTGTCTCTGAGTCGATGCTTCGGAAGGTCCAGAATGACAGGTTGTGGTATGAGTGGATGTCTTCTATAGAGGTTTCCAGCCTCTAGAGACTCAAGTGGATCTACTGTCTAGGTCATGCGGTTGTTCGTGGCAAGGAGAGAACGGACATGCGTGCATCGAAAGCATCGATTGTTGGGGAGTTCAGGATGAATAAGGGTGATGTTCTTCGGTCTCTTGGCGACCTACTGTTGGATGAGAACACTAAAATTGGCGTTGTGACAGTTTGTCTTCTGCAAAAAAGCCACAGGTTCTCCAGGTTTAAGGTGTTCGTGGCACCGAACCGAAGGGTTACGATGTCCATGGTACCGAGCCGAAGAGCTGAAAGCTCAAGTGCTTCTGGATCGAAAAAAATGTCATACATTGAAGAGCTGTCAAACTATATTGGCAATCGAACACTTGAACACTTGACCATGTCTCTTTTATTAATGGGAACAATTAAATAAGGTTAATAACCATAGCAATAGCACTCAGAAGACAAAAACGGCAAATACATTTTACTTGCGACAGAATGCGATGTGTTAGTATTTATCATAGGGTTTTTAAGCCGAAGGATTGACTTCATTGCACCGGGTTTTACCCCATATGACTCGGTCCCTCTCAGCAGAAATGGAACACCACCTTCCGAGAGTATTGCACAAAGCACGAACTCCGTAGCTCCAGCAACAATCCTAGGGTCTCTGTGAAAAACTGCACTCGTGAACAGAACGGCGCGGTCCGGACTCGAACCTACCACCTTCGACTCACAAGGCAAAGGACTTAACCACTTAGCCATAGTGACCCCCTCTATCATATATATATATATATACAGATGGTCACAAACGGATTAAGTGGGTGTCAGCTAATCCTTTCAACGGAAAGAGTCTATTAAGCAATGACCCCTTTAGTTTTAAAACACCGAGCGTTCTGATGCCATAGTGCTGTCTTTGGAGTCTCATTAACCCTTTCGCTGCTACATACTTTCTGAAGGTGAGCTAAAATAGCTACTCTTTGTTTCTAGGTCACAAACGTGAATGTACGCCTATAGCAGTGACAGTGGCAATGTATAACGTGTTAACACGTCTTTAGTCCCCATAAGAGAGATAATAACAGACGTGTTAATGCGCCTTTAAAAGTGAATGGGAAAAACGTATATATACGTCATTAGCAGCTAAAGGGTTAAGCAGCAATATCGTTGAGTATTGTTACGTAAATTGTGAGAAATATTAACACTGTTTAATCAATATTATTGCAACCATATCAGGGCGCCAGCCAATGGATAAAGCTGACATTCTGAACGCCCTCATATAGTGTTGCTGCAAAGAGTATTATCGTTAAAAATAATCCACGTCAACTATTAGATTGCAAGAGCTGGGATTGAAGATTGGAATGGCCTGAAAAGAACAGAATAACAGGTATAGGAGTAGGCTCATCAATCAACATCGAACTGGTAAGGTTAGTCACTGGATGCTGTTGGAGATATTGCGAAGGAGATTGGAGCACCCATGGACATGTCCAGAGTGCAATGAAGATATTCCAAACTGAAACTTAATCAGTATTTTTATTGTATGCTTTTATGGTCCGTGAAAATTTAACTATAATTAAATCTTCTTCTTCTTTACGTTCGTTCTTTATGACCAATTTTAATCAATCTTTGTGATTTCTTTGATCTTTGCCAAGAACGTGTATAGGTTGCACATTGGTTTGGTAGGCCCCTAAACGCATAGACTTCTACACGCTTAGGACACATGCATCCGATTTCAGCCAAACCTCCTTTGTCGCCTCTTACGACATGCATGGCAGGTAACAGTGGTTCTATTCTTTACACCCCAAATTTGGGCCCCGTAACCACTCAGGCGCATAATTAAATTAACTATAACATATGTGCTCTGTGGGACTAGGCTAGTCCTGTTAGTCCACTGAGGGCACGCTACTGATTAACATGACTGTAGCTTTCAACTATATGTTTCTGTTAATGTGCATTTTTTGTTTACAAAATAGGTTCCCTGTTGGCGGGTGCTCTTCAAGACATATTCAATCTTCAGGTTTTGTTTGTTGTGGTAGCATTGTTCCACGCTGTCTCTGTCCTAACTGTGGTGTTGTGTGTCGAAGAAAGCGTTACTATGAAGCTGCCTCTAGAGGATGGTGACCCGCAGACTCGGACAGCATTGTTCAGGTATTGTTTAATTTAGTCATCAGATCATCATCACTGCACATCGAACCAATTAGTAAATGAGTGCTCCTCAGTATGTCTCTCAGTTTAGTTTAGTTGTCAGACCAAATAGTTAATGAGTGATCTGATCTCTTCCTCAGTATGTCTCTCAGTTTAGTTTAGTCGTTGGATCATCATGGGATCACGAAGAGAGAGAGAGATCAACATTACTACACATCAAACCAATTAGTCCATAAGTGCTCCGATCTCTTCCTCAGTATGTCTCTCAGTTTAGTTTAGTCATTAGATCATCATCACTGCACATGGAACCAATTAGTCCTTAAGTGTTTCGATCTTCTCCTCAGTATGTCTCTCAGCGTGTGGCAAATAAAAGACTCCGGATTTTTCTTGGTTTACCAGTCTTCTTTGGCTACAAGTATAATGCTCTTGTCTAGCTACACAATATTTGACTTGAAATTCTTGCAGTCTGGTTAGTGTTACAGATTCATCTCCATGTCCTGAACTATTTACAAAACCTTTTTTCCCTAAGGAGTTCAGAATATCAGCATGACACATTGCTCACCCGATTTCTACAGCAGCCACACGGACGAAGTAGTTCTTCTACTTCTTCGAACGCTCCACATCAACCACTTGTTAACCACTCTGTGTGATTTGTATGTGATCTGAGCCTTCTTCTTCTGCGTTCTCACTAGATTGGGATTTCGGATTCTCAAATAAAGGCAGCCGTCTGCCTCAGATTATCAACCACGCCATCCAGTTTGTCTTCTGCGTTCTCACTAAATTGGGATTTCGGATTCTCTAATAAAGGCAGCCGTCTGCCTCAGATTATCAGCCACGCCATACAGTTTGTCTTCTGCGTTCTCACTAGATTGGAATTTCGGGTTCTCTAATAAAGGCACCATACTGTTTGTCTTGGACGCTAGTGTAAGTGGGCCACCTCTTTCTTCTCAAGTGTGCATACTGGGGGCAGATCTGTAGGATATAATTCCTATGATTTCTGCTTCCCTGTTTGTGCCGACCTCTTCCCGCAGTAAGTTTTGGCCACCCTCGAGATGGTAGGTCTGACATTCTTACTGCGTGGCTAAATCTCCGAGGCAGATTGACGACCGTAGAATCCATTATCCCATTCCTCATAGTGAGGATTCGTTGCACCATGTTATGCACCATACGGCCTGGTGCATCCATTTTCTGCACGGCATTTGTTTCGGGTTAGCATTCCCTGGCGGACACGTGCATCCGATTTCAGTCAAACCTCCTTAGACGCCTCTTACGATATGCGTGGCAGGCAACAGTGGTTCTATTATTTACACCCCAAATTTGCCCGCGTGCCCAACGTGTTCGTAGCGCGTTGGACTACGGGTGACTAGTCCTCTGTAAGTGCGGGTTCAACTCCGCGGACTGGCAGAAAAGCTACAGGTTCCCCAGATTTACGGTGTTTGTGGCACCGAGCCGAATGGTTATGATGTCCATGACACCGAGCCGAAGAGCTTTCAGCACAAGTGCTTCTGGATCGGAAAAAACACACAAAAACCCCAAATTTGGACCCGGTAACCACTCGGGCGTGATCTGAGCCTAAGAGTGATTGTACATTGTGCCAGTTATGCACCTACAAGTAGACCAGCAAATCTGATTTCTGCGATGATTTTTATTTATTAGGTTACTTCCCTAGTTCCTACATCAGTTGCCTCTTATGACATGCCTTACTAGTAATATTCGTTGCTTCCCTTGCAGGCCCCGGCACCACACGGGCGATGGTGAAGTAGTTAAGATGTTTTCTTGTCGTTGTGAAGGTTGTGAGTTCAAATCCGGACCGAGTCACATGTGCAATTTTTTCCTGAGATACTTAAGATTGTTGATGGATCTACGGAGCTGTTTGTGCTTTTTGCAACACTTTCAGCAGATGGTGTGTAACTTCTGTCGACAGGGACGCGGAACCATATGAAGAAACCCGATGCAATGAAGTAAATCTTTCACCTTTAGATCCTCTTTTAGACGTCAAAGTTTGCAGAAGGTAGGAAGGTCAATTCCTTTCCTCACTTGTGGAAAGACAAAGAGGTTGAATATTATGGTAAATGAAGAAAGTCTGGAACAAGTGTCATGTTATACATATCTTGGATTAGTTGACAGAACAATCATCATTGCACTTCGGGGAGTAGCCATGTGTGTTCCGATCTCTTTCTTACACATGGAGATCTCAGCGGCAGTGCATCAACTCCGTAGTACCGACGAGGGTCCCCGATGTAATTTAGAATATGGTAAAATATATTTAGGAATGTTTTTTAAATACATCTTTCTAATGAATTTTTCCAGGGCAGCAGCTTTCAAGCCTGCTCTTCGCGATTTTGGAACTAACAAATGGTTCGTTTACGTGCTCAACTTGAAATAGCCTTTCTCTAATAGGACTAGCAACTCGATTTCACCTACATTGAGTTCAGGGATATCTGGAAAAATATCACGATAGATCACTGAGGCAGCGAACAGAGTAACTTTGGAACAACAGGCGAGTACTTAGTCTCTTCACCACCAAGGCTCGTTAATAACATGAAAATTGGATTAACATCCAAAAAAATCATCATCAGATGCCGTCTCCACATCGAAGGTTGGCTGCAATGAATCTCCAGCATCCTCTGTCTTTCGCCTTGTTGTTGCACACTGCCAAACTGTAACCTGTAAAAGTAAAGGAACCCTTTCCCCGCCCGAGTGGTTACCGGGGCCCAAATTTGGGGTGTGAAGAATAGAACCACTGTTACCTGCCATGCATGTCGTAAGAGGCGACTAAGGAGGTTTGGCTGAAATCGGATGCATGTGTCCTAAGCGTGTAGAAGTCTATGCGTTTAGGGGCCTACCAAACCAATGTGCAACGTATACACGTTCTTGGCAAAGATCAAACATATCACAAGGAGTGATTAAAATTGGTCGTAAAGAACGAACGCAAAGAAGAAGATACCTCGTGGTATATAGGTCAATACAGTGTTAGACCTGTATTTTTCATTGACCGTCGGCACACGATGGGTGATGTGGTCAGCATCACGCCGGTTGCCTTTACTTTCCCAGAGCATATCTGGTACTCAGTTGAGGCTGGGTCGACCTGAGAGCCGTCGCGATCGGGAAAAATTCCACGCGCATTGCGGAGCTGAACCCAGACCACCAGCCTTGAGAAGCGAGTTCACTAACAACTACGCTACTGCGGCTCTCCTGTTATCTGTCCATTTCTTAAAGTTTCCCTCCCTTGTATCTCTCAGTCTTCCTCTTGCTCTTCCCCCCTCAACTTTCCCTTCTAGTAAATACTTTATCATGGTGTCATGTCTTTTTATGTGCCCAAAATACTTTACTTGTCTGAATTTTATTTCTCTTAATAATTGTTTCTTCATGCCTAGTTTTCCTAAAACTTGTTTATTTGTCTGTTTTCTGTCCATGAAACTCTGCCTATTCTTCTATATATCTACATCTCAAATGCATCAATTCTGTCTTCTAACTGCTTGTTCATTGTCCATGTTTCCGAGCCATACATTAATTTAGGATATAATAATAAAAAAAAAATAAAAAAATTACAACTACAAAAAAGATAGGATTTGCCAAGTGATCATCGTCCAATATGTTATCCTGAGCAGAACTTTGCCAACTTTTTGTCACGATCTAGTGGGTAATATAGTCCGTTCAACAACTCATGCCCACAGTCCAATGCGAATTGTGTTCTCTATAATTCGTCACTCCTGTTGTGTCGTTTGCTTGATATAGGCCTTTTGGTCGAAACGTTGCTGTTTATCGTCACTGTTTCTTTATTTTGTAAAACTATAGTACTTTGTTTGTACGTGTTTCGCTATTCTACAGTAGCGAAACTTTGCACCTAACCTTAGAATTATACCGACGCAAATGTCTGATGGAAGAAATTGCTATAGGAAACCTGGATTTTGTAATAGAACGGTTTCCTTTGATGTTGGCGGGATATTTGGCGAGTCTGATACAGAATTTGAGTTTTTACAGTAAACGCACCGATATGACATTTGATGTCAAGTCTCATTCAAAGGTGTATCATTCCAGCTCATACATGGGGGCCAATGTTGATACTTGCAATAGAGTCATGAACAAAAAACAGGAAGTATAGACATAGTTGTATTATGCTTTTTTTAAAATAATTTACATTACAGTTAAAGTTAGCTGTCATGTCATAATGCCATCCCCTTTCACGTCCAGGCTTGGGATTGGCAATGGCGGAGCTACTTGGAGACGTTCTCTTCAAATCGCTACTTCTTCGTTACAATGTACGTGTGTTAACATATGTGGTAGGGGGGTATCACTACAATAAAATAGTTCTTTTCTCTGGTTCTTGTATACTGTGGTACAGATGACCCATATGCGCCTGGGGTCAAAGGACTTTGATCTTATATCACTTTGATATTACCCAAAAGGCTAATAAGCAGCCATCGTTACATAAACCACACTTCACAGATTTATTCCAAATCTCAAACTCAAACTGTCACCCTGGTCGTAAAATGTGACACACCTGGTCAGCTACAACTAATTTGCATAATACCCACCTATGATCGATAAATCGCTCACGTATGTTCGCTCATGCGCGTGTATATATCTCACATTTCTGTCATTATTTCATAATATACTTACAAAATTATCGAATCGTAATGTTTGAGGGCGTTTCTGCTGGGAATAACAAATTTGCTTCAACCACTGTAGTATAAATCAGAACAGATTGTCCCTGCAACTTAATTCTGTTAATGTATCCAAGCGCGATATTCAATCTGGTACGTATTAGTTACGTATGAGTCCGTTATTACCGTATCTGGTTCAGAAATGAAGCGTAATCTGGATCATTGTGGGTCGTAGTTCGGATAGGCTTGCAGGTATGGCTGCTGTACAAAGCGGGCAAGCAATGGACCAGGCTGGTATTATAAATTCCTTAAGGGAGAGAGAACGTGTACATGATTCACGTAATAGCGGTGAATCTACAACACTAACCAGACTGCAAGAATTCAAAGTTAAGTGTGGTGTAGCTCGACAAGAACGCTATGCTGGCAGACAAAGAAGAATTGTAAACAAACAAAGAACCGGTGTCGTTAGTCGCCACACTCGATGGACATACTGAGGAGAGATCGGAGCACTTATGGACTAATTTGTTCGACGTGCAGTGATGGTGATCCGGCGACTAAACTAAACTAAACTAAAAGCCATCCATCCTATTTCGATCCATTATTTAGTTTGCTTAGTATTCATTGAACAACTTAAATCTGTATGGAAAAGATATTTTTATCATCGGACAGAAAGTAGAAAATGTGAACAGTTTTGAATGTCTTGGTTCACTGCTAACAACAGATGGAAATGGGAAGAAGGACATTTTAAAAAAGAACAAACAAGGCTTTGTAAAAAAAAAAAAAATTTTAAATAAAAACTGTATGGAACGGAACTGATAGGAAAACAAAGATTAGAATACTAACAGCATGCATATTCCCAGTGGCAACGTATGAGTGTGAAGCATGGACATTTAATAAGGCAGGTGCGGAAAACATATATGAAAACATATACCGCCCGTGTGGTGCTGAGGAGAGCAAGGAATAGTAACACTGCATGGCACTGCCCGTTCAGAAAACAATGATAAATTACTGAACGTAATAATGTCTAGAAAAATCACAAACAGCGTTAAAAAGCTGGGGTTGATTCGCAAACTCATGTAAAGGATATGCAATTAACTTTAACTTCAAAACATAAACCATCATCAACCACACGCTACTACGCCCCTGCCACTCCACACGTTACTACGCCTCTCTAGCCCTCACGCTACTACACCCCTACTCCTCCACAGCTTCCAGGGACTGAAAGAGTCTGTACAAACGTTGGTCAAGTCCCGTGAATGCGGAAAGAGGACATTGGTCCTGTCAGCGTTCCTGGCCATGTTCCTCAACCAGACCTGTAAGGTGGGAGAACAAGACATTACAGTTCTCTTTGTACAGGTGAGATGACTTTTCTTGGTAGATATTTGACAGGTGAGATGGCTTTTGTTGGTAGATATTTCACAGGTGAGATGGCTTTTGTTTGATATATATTTGACAGGTGAGATGCTATAAGACAGTAGAAAGGAGAATTATTTTAAGGTATTAGAAAAGTGAGATAGGTTTTTAAAAAAAAAGATATTGCCCGCCTGCCCAGCGTGTTCGTAGCGCGTTGGACGACGGGTGATAAGCCCTCTGTGAGTGCGAGTTAAATTCCGCGAGCTGGCAGAAAAGCCACAGGCTCTCCAGATTTACGGTGTTCGTGGCACCAAACCGAAGGGTTACGATGTCCATGGCATCGAGCCGAAGAGCTGAAAGCTCAAGTTCTTCTGGATAAGAAAAACAAAAAAGATATTTGACTGGTGAGTTGTTTTAAGGTATCAGAAAGGTGAGATGTTTTAAGGTATTAGAAAGGTGAGATGTTTTAAGGTATTAGAAGAGTGAGATGTTTTAAGGTATTAGAAAGGTGAGATGTTTTAAGGTATTAGAAAGGTGAGATGTTTTAAGGTATTAGAAAGGTGAGATGTTTTAAGGTATTAGAAAGGTGAGATGTTTTAAGGTATTAGAAAGGTGAGTTGTTTTAAGGTATTAGAAAGGTGAGTTGTTTTAAGGTATTAGAAAGGTTAGATGTTTTAAGGTATTAGAAAGGTGAGTTGTTTTAAGGTATTAGAAAGGTGAGATGTTTTAAGGTATTAGAAAGGTGAGTTGTTTTAAGGTATTAGAAAGGTGAGTTGTTTTAAGGTATTAGAAAGGTGAGTTGTTTTAAGGTATTAGAAAGGTGAGATGTTTTAAGACAATAGACTAGTGAGGTGTTGATGATGATGTTGATGTTGATAATGATAATGTGGATGATAATGTTGATAATGATGTTGCTATTGATGTTGATGTTGAAGATGATGTTGATGATGTTGATGTCGATGTTGATGATGTTGATGTTGAAGATGTTGTTGATGATGTTGAAGATGATGTTGATGATGTTGATGTTGAAGATGATGTTGATGATGTTGATGATCATGTATAGGTTGATACTGAGGATGTTGATGATGTTGATGAGGATGCTGATGATGATGATGCTGATAATGATGTTGATGATGAAGTTGGTGGTGATGTTGATGTGATGTTGACGACGATGATGATGATGTTGATACTGGTGGTGATGTTGATGATGATGTTACTGGTGATATTAATGATGATTATATTCATGTTGATGGTTATATTTTTGGTGAAGATGATCATGTTCATGAAAATTATGATGATATTGATAATGATGATAACGCGGATGATAATGTTGATGATGATGATGTTTATGATAATAATGATGTTGATGAAGTTGATTATGTTGATGATGATGTTGATGAAGTTGATGATGATGTTGATGATGATGTTGATGATGATGCTGATGATGTTGATGATATTGATGATGATGATGATGTTGATGATGATGTTGATGATGATGTTGATGATGTTGATGATGATGTTGATGATGAAGTTGATAATGACGTTGCTGATGATGTTGATGATGATGATGATGATGATGTTGATGATGATGTTGATGATGATGTTGATGATGATGTTGATGGTGATGTTGATGATGATGTTAATTATGACGTTGATGATGATGTTGATGATGATGATGATGATGATTATGTTGATGATGATGTTGATGAAGTTGATGATAAAGTTGATGATGATGTTGATGATGATGATGTTGATGATTATGTTGATGATGATGTTGATAATGACGTTGATAATGACGTTGATGATGATGTTGATGATGATGATGATGATGATGATGAAGTTGATGATGATGTTGATGATGATGTTTGATATGATGTTGATGATGATGTTGATAATGACGTTGATAATGACGTTGATGATGATGATGATTGATGTATGATAGTTGATGATGATGTTGTATGATGATGTGTTGTGATATGTATGTTGATATGATGTTGATTGATGAATGTTGATGATGATGTTGATGATGATGTTGATGAGTTGATGATGAAGGTTGATATGATGTTGATGAGTGTATGTTGATGATGATGTTGATGAAGTTGAGGATGATGTTGATGATGATGTTGATGATGATGTTGATGATGTTGATGATGTTGATGATGATGTTGATGATGATGTTGATGATGTTGATGATGTTGATGATGATGTTGATGAAGTTGATGATGATGTTGATGAAGTTGATGATGATGTTGATGATGTTGATATATGTTGATGATTGTTGATGATGAGTTGATGATGGATGTTGATGATGAGTTGATGATGAACGTGATATGATATGATGATTATAAATAACTTGATGATGTGATGTTGATTGATGTATGATGTTATGATGATTATGATATTTACAATTGATGATGCACCACAAGTGGTAGTCAAACACAAACAAACACTGAATTATTGAAATTGTGATTTTGTTATGTTTCCTGTCCCAGAGACCACCATTGTCATGGCAACCGTCAGGGTATGGATACCTTCTATCCGTGGATTATGCGGTCATGGGTCTGTGTCTGCTTCTCCTTCTCCGTCCTGTCACCTTCCTTCACGTCAGCGACATCATCATCATCCTGATGAGCTGCCTGTAAACTGGTGAGAACGCTGTGGGCAGGCTTCTGTACAGAAACGTGGATGGTGTATGTTTCAGTGGTGATCGGAGCTATGGCTGGGGTTATCACTTCTGCCCTCAGGTGAGATTCTTGCCACTTCCTAGTCAACCTGTGCGTTCGTGGTGAAGAAGCGTGTTTGTTTATACTGTTAGTTTATACAGTTAGAGGGTTTCCAAGCCAGGGTTGCCAATTTTGCTTCTTTAGTCCAGATTGGAGGAATTTGGCTTTTTTGAAAGTGGTTGGCTTAAAAAAAAAGTGTTTGGCTTTTTGGCTGCTTTTGCTTTTTATATGCAATTTTTTTATCTAAAAATGTGTATAATTCTTAAGAAAATTGGGTAAATATACTTAATATGGTGCTAGTTTTAGTGGTAAGATTAGTGATGACCTTGATTTGGAGAAATTCTTATGATGTATGTGAGTATGAAATAGCACTGTTTTTACGCCTGGCTTTTTTCTGGCTTTTTAAGGCCAGTGTTTGGCTTATGTTCTCAATATTTAGTTGGCAACCCTGTTCCAAGGTCCCTCTCTTGGTGGTCTCAGTGATATAGATGTTAGATGCTTGCCTCTCTTGCCAAAGGTACCAGGTTCGATCCCTCGTGGAGCCATCTGGTTATTTTTCCAGAGATTCCTGATCACAGTGTACGTGAGATTGAGTTCCTAGTCCTATCGGAGACGGACGCTAAAACGTAAATCCCGTGCTCAATTTGAGCACGTAAAAGAACAATTGGCAGCTCAAAATCGAGAAGACAGGCTGGAAAGTCGCTGCACGGGCAAAATTTATAGAAAATATATTTTTTTTTTATTCCGAGAAAAATATCATTACCCGCGGACCATTATAAAATTCTAGGAAATAAGGCCACAACCGTCGCGTGACCTCGCATTCCAGTATTGTTGTATAAAGACGAATTCATTTTAAAAACAACATGACATGCTAAAACAGGGTTATAATATGTTAGAAGTTAAGTTTAGCACTAAGTTAGAAGTTAAGTTTAGCACTAAGTTAGAAGTTAAGTTTAGCACTAAGTTAGAAGTTAAGTTTAGCACTAAGTTAGAAGTTAAGTTTAGCACTAAGTTAGAAGTTAAGTTTAGCTCTAAGTTAGAAGTTAAGTTTAGCATTAAGTTAGAAGTTAAGTTTAGCACTAAGTTAGAAGTTAAGTTTAGCACTAAGTTAGAAGTTAAGTTTAGCACTAAGTTAGAAGTTAAGTTTAGCACTAAGTTAGAAGTTAAGTTTAGCACTAAGTTAGAAGTTAAGTTTAGCTCTAAGTTAGAAGTTAAGTTTAGCACTAAGTTAGAAGTTAAGTTTAGCACTAAGTTAGAAGTTAAGTTTAGCACTAAGTTAGAAGTTAAGTTTAGCACTAAGTTAGAAGTTAAGTTTAGCACTAAGTTAGAAGTTAAGTTTAGCACTAAGTTAGAAGTTAAGTTTAGCACTAAGTTAGAAGTTAAGTTTAGCACTAAGTTAGAAGTTAAGTTTAGCACTAAGTTAGAAGTTAAGTTTAGCTCTAAGTTAGAGTTAGTTTAGCACTAAGTTAGAAGTTAAGTTTAGCACTAAGTTAGAAGTTAAGTTTAGCACCAAGTTAGAAGTTAAGTTTAGCACTAAGTTAGAAGTTAAGTTTAGCACTAAGTTAGAAGTTAAGTTTAGCTCTAAGTTAGAAGTTAAGTTTAGCACTAAGTTAGAAGTTAAGTTTAGCACTAAGTTAGAAGTTAAGTTTAGCACTAAGTTAGAAGTTAAGTTTAGCACTAAGTTAGAAGTTAAGTTTAGCACTAAGTTAGAAGTTAAGTTTAGCACTAAGTTAGAAGTTAAGTTTAGCACTAAGTTAGAAGTTAAGTTTAGCATTAAGTTAGAAGTTAAGTTTAGCACTAAGTTAGAAGTTAAGTTTAGCACTAAGTTAGAAGTTAAGTTTAGCACTAAGTTAGAAGTTAAGTTTAGCACTAAGTTAGAAGTTAAGTTTAGCACTAAGTTAGAAGTTAAGTTTAGCACTAAGTTAGAAGTTAAGTTTAGCACTAAGTTAGAAGTTAAGTTTAGCACTAAGTTAGAAGTTAAGTTTAGCACTAAGTTAGAAGTTAAGTTTAGCACTAAGTTAGAAGTTAAGTTTAGCACTAAGTTAGAAGTTAAGTTTAGCACTAAGTTAGAAGTTAAGTTTAGCACTAAGTTAGAAGTTAAGTTTAGCACAAGTTGAGTTAAGTTTAGCACTAAGTTAGAAGTTAAGTTTAGCACTATGTTAGAAGTTAAGTTTAGCACTAAGTTAGAAGTTAAGTTTAGCTCTAAGTTAGAAGTTAAGTTTAGCTCTAAGTTAGAAGTTAAGTTTAGCACTAAGTTAGAAGTTAAGTTTAGCACTAAGTTAGAAGTTAAGTTTAGCACTAAGTTAGAAGTTAAGTTTAGCACTAAGTTAGAAGTTAAGTTTAGCACTATGTTAGAAGTTAAGTTTAGCACTAAGTTAGAAGTTAAGTTTAGCTCTAAGTTAGAAGTTAAGTTTAGCACTAACGAATATCAGTATTATTAACATTTTTCATCTATAAATAACCATAGACTCGTAGAATTGAGTAAACTTACAGAAATGCTTACAGTGTTCTATCAAACATATACAAAATCCAGCCATAATTAAACAGGAATTTTCGATTTCCCGTCTGAGCTAGTCGGCATTCTCTTGTCGAGGGCCATGTTTGAACTAACAAACATATAGAAGGGAACTGACATAAGAACAAAAATCGTGTGTTTAAGAGCCTGAGTTTTTCCCTTACAACATATGGTTGGGAGACATGGACCGTTGACAAAGTAACGGAGAAGATCATTAATGTATTTGAATGCAAATACTACAGAAGAGTACTTAGAATATCAGGGACAGAGAACAGAACAAATGCTTTTGTCCAGCAACAGCTTGATATTAAAGAGAGTTGGTTGTTAAAGAGCATAACATTAAGGAAAATTAAATATTTCGAACACATCAAATGACACGAGTGCATAGAGAAGATAATTTTGGAGGGAATGACGCCTGGAAGAAGAATGAGAGGAAGACCTAGAAGACGATGGGTGCAAGATGTCATTGACGATCTGAGAATGACTGCTGCTGACGCCAGTCAACTTGCGCAGAACAGAGTTTTTCAGGACTGCTGTCATGGGAGCCAAGTTCCGTAAGGGACAAGCTACTTGATGATGATGATCTTAGCTTTCCCTTCTGTTAACTTTATGAGAACAAAGAGTTTTTTTGCAAGAACCCAAGAGGAAGCAATGGAAGCAAAGAATATGATCAACAAATAAACAATGTACAGGTATTAAGAGCTTCCGAAAAACAAATTTACAAATACAGGATTCGACCACTTACCCTCCTTTCCTACGACACATATCGCCTAGCCTAGCAGAATGGCTCACTGGTTGTGTTCGTAAGGACGCTCGTATTGCTAGGCTAGGCGATAGGTGTCGTAGGAAATGAGGGTAAGTGGTTCGAATCTTGTGTTTGTCAATTTGTTTTTCGAATCTCTTAACACTTGTTGGTTCTAGTCTCATATTCTACCCCAAACAAGCGGATGTGGCTATTTTTAGATCTGTCGTGACGAGTCGGAGGAAGTCGTAGGATGGTCCATTTTAGGGCAGGTAAACCAGTTACAAATTTGGAAGCAATTGTTGGGGTAGAATATGAGACTAAAACCCACTTGTTTATTAGTACTGTTTATTTGTTGATCTGTTAGCTTCAGCACGTTTCCGTGCTTCAGTTACAACTGTCATGCTCTAACTTCTCACCCACAGATCCATTTTAAGCAAATCTGTCAACGATCATGAACTAGGAAAGATCTTTGCCCTTGCAGCCAGTGCCGAGACGGCAGCAAAGCTCTTGGGATCGGTGGCGTTTATCAACATCTACAGTGCCACCGTCATGATATGGCCTGGAGTCGCTTACGCATGCGCTGGCATTGTTTACCTTTTGTTGGCGGCACTCATGGTATGTGACTATATATTACGGATGTGATTTCAGTTACTTTTAAATATGTGTAACTATTTGTTTCTGTTCGAAATAATAATAATATAATAATAATTCCTCTCGTACTGTTATACGTTACATAGGGTCTGCAAGTAATTTCTCCATTCCGCTCTATTCTGCGCAACTCGCTCAATCTCCTCCATGGAACTGAGAACGATATTTCCTGCCTCTCTCAGCAAAATTCGCTTCAGTGTCTCCCTAGGTCGACCTCTCTTTCTTGAACCCTTTGCATCCCACTTCAATGCCTGCTTTGATAATACTAATAAGATGATAATAGTTCGAAATACTAAATATTTATTCATCATCATCAGGTGACGTGCCGGCTGGCGTGTGCAATCATGGATCTCCACCATTGTCTGTCCTTGATACAACACAAGAAAGGGATAGGAGCACATTGTGGTAACTCACCGAAGTGTAATGATGATGATCCTATCAATCAATTATTGCGCATTACTGGAAAATTACCACATGTGAAATGAGATGTTTGAGAAAAGCATGGAAAATTACCACATGTGAAATGAGATGTTTGAGAAAAGCATGGAAAATTACCACATGTGAAATGAGATGTTTGAGAAAAGCATGGAAAATTACCACATGGGAAATGAGATGTTTGAGAAAAGCATGGAAAATTACCACATGGGAAATGAGATGTTTGAGAAAAGCATGGAAAATTACCACATGGGAAATGAGATGTTTGAGAAAAGCATGGAAAATTACCACATGTGAAATGAGATGTTTGAGAAAAGCATGGAAAATTACCACATGTGAAATGAGATGTTTGAGAAAAGCATGGAAAATTACCACATGTGAAATGAGATGTTTGAGAAAAGCATGGAAAATTACCACATGTGAAATGAGATGTTTGAGAAAAGCATGGAAAATTACCACATGTGAAATGAAATGTTTGAGAAAAGCATGGAAAATTACCACATGTGAAATGAGATGTTTGAGAAAAGCATGGAAAATTACCACATGTGAAATGAGATGTTTGAGAAAAGCATGGAAAATTACCACATGTGAAATGAGATGTTTGAGAAAAGCATGGAAAATTACCACATGTGAAATGAGATGTTTGAGAAAGCATGGAAAATTACACATGGGAAATGAGATGTTTGAGAAAAGCATGGAAAATTACCACATGTGAAATGAGATGTTTGAGAAAGCATGGAAAATTACCACATGGGAAATGAGATGTTTGAGAAAAGCATGGAAAATTACCACATGTGAAATGAGATGTTTGAGAAAAGCATGGAAAATTATCACATGGGAAATGAGAAGTTTGAGAAAAGCATGGAAAATTACCACATGGGAAATGAGATGTTTGAAAAAACATGGAAAATTACCACATGTGAAATGAGATGTTTGAGAAAAGCATGGAAAATTACCACATGTGAAATGAGATGTTTGAGAAAAGCATGGAAAATTACCACATGGGAAATGAGATGTTTGAGAAAAGCATGGAAAATTACCACATGTGAAATGAAATGTTTGAGAAAAGCATGGAAAATTACCACATGTGAAATGAGATGTTTGAGAAAAGCATGGAAAATTACCACATGTGAAATGAGATGTTTGAGAAAAGCATGGAAAATTACCACATGGGAAATGAGATGTTTGAGAAAAGCATGGAAAATTACCACATGGGAAATGAGATGTTTGAGAAAAGCATGGAAAATTACCACATGGGAAATGAGATGTTTGAGAAAAGCATGGAAAATTACCACATGGGAAATGAGATGTTTGAGAAAAGCATGGAAAATTACCACATGTGAAATGAAATGTTTGAGAAAAGCATGGAAAATTACCACATGTGAAATGAGATGTTTGAGAAAGCATGGAAAATTACCACATGGGAAATGAGATGTTTGAGAAAAGCATGGAAAATTACCACATGTGAAATGAGATGTTTGAGAAAAGCATGGAAAATTACCACATGGGAAATGAGATGTTTGAGAAAAGCATGGAAAATTACCACATGGGAAATGAGATGTTTGAGAAAAGCATGGAAAATTACCACATGTGAAATGAGATGTTTGAGAAAAGCATGGAAAATTACCACATGGGAAATGAGATGTTTGAGAAAAGCATGGAAAATTACCACATGGGAAATGAGATGTTTGAGAAAAGCATGGAAAATTACCACATGGGAAATGAGATGTTTGAGAAAAGCATGGAAAATTACCACATGGGAAATGAAATGTTTGAGAAAAGCATGGAAAATTACCACATGGGAAATGAGATGTTTGAGAAAAGCATGGAAAATTACCACATGGGAAATGAGATGTTTGAGAAAAGCATGGAAAATTACCACATGGGAAATGAGATGTTTGAGAAAAGCATGGAAAATTACCACATGGGAAATGAGATGTTTGAGAAAAGCATGGAAAATTACCACATGGGAAATGAGATGTTTGAGAAAAGCATGGAAAATTACCACATGGGAAATGAAATGTTTGAGAAAAGCAGTAAATAAAACAAGAAGAGACCATATCAGAAATGAGGAAATTAGAAGAACAGTCGGAACAACACCTGCTATTAGAAGAACAGTCGGAACAACACCTGCTATTAGAAGAACAGTCGGAACAACACCTGCAATTAGAAGAACAGTCGGAACAACACCTGCTATTAGATTCATTGAAAAACATAGACACAAATGGTTTGGCCACCCGAAGTTACAAGATCGTACAATATGGAAATGAAAACATCAAGAAGAAGGGGCACACCAAGAAAAAGATGGATTGGTGGAGTTACAGACATCTTAAAAATTCAAAATACCACAGAGTATCAAGCGATTGAGCGTGCACTATCTCAGAAACCGTTCATCAGTTAAACCTGCTACGCCTAACGGCAAAAAAAAAAGCAGAGAATGACAACAGAAAGAAAAGAAAGAGTGGAATCAATGTCTGTATTGGCTGTATATTAAGCAAATGGAAGCATACTATCATGGTGAACAAATTATCCCCACTTTCACGGACGCCTTCCTCACCTTTCGTCTCTAGCCCTTTAGCTGCTAATGACGTATATATACGTTTTCCCATTTACTTCTAAAGACGCATTAACACGTCTGTTATTATCTCTCCTCTTTGGGCTAAAGACGTGTTAACACGTTACACATTACTACTGTCACTGATATAGGCGTATATTCACGTTTGTGACCTAGAAACAAAGAGTAGCTATTTTTAGCTCAGCCTTCAGAAAGTATGTAGCAGCGAAAGGGCTACGGAAGCATAGGTCCGCAACCAAGGCCTTTCAAGCCCGCATATCCAATGCCATCTTTTCCAGATCTCTCTACTCTCTTCCCATTTTCTTGCATTCCAACCCCCGTCTCCATGTATTCCTGTGTCTTCACTTTCCAATCCTGGAGATCTTCCAGGTTGAAAGAAGGTGAGTCAGCAGACCGATTTACTTTCGAATTTCATCGGGTCGCTTCGTGAGTCCCTCCTTGTGGGTGTCCTTCTTCTTCCTCGGCTGGCGAGCTATAAATTTCCTTGGTTGGGGTGTCAGTAGCTATTTAATGTTTTATATTCACAAAATGGATGAGACTGCAGTAAAACTATTTGATTGGCAAAACACGTAATCACAAAGTACTGTAGTTTTACAAATTACAAAAACAATGACAAAATACAGCAACGTTTCGACCAACACGGCCTTTATCAAGCAAACGAACAACAGGAATGACAAATTAAAAAAACAAATGGATGACCAAAAACAAACGTTTCTAATCAAATCTACTAGTGTTTTATACGGGGTTGGGGTATAACGACGCCTTGTTTCAAAATAAAACCGAGTAACGTTACAATGATAAAATTAAAACTCCTAAACATATTTTTAGAAAGTTTAAAATTACATTTAAGATCCTCGCCTGTGCTACATAGCTTGTGCACTACCGCTGAGATATTCTTGTATAAAAACGCCCGCGTGGTGCCTGGGCTCGAAAGGGGAGCAAAGAATAGTAACACTGCGACCGACAAGGGATGTCTAAGAGGTGACTGAGGTAAGGGTCTAGTGATGCTACCCTAGTAAATAAAAACCAGTGCAGAAATTTGATGTGCTAGCTTACTTATAGGCGCATAACTGTCACAACGTAGAATCGCTCTTAGGCTCAGATCACATATAAACCACAAAGATTGGTTTAACAAGTGGTCGATATAGAGCGTGCGAAGAAGAAGAAGAAGAAGAACAGGTGGTAATTAAATTCAATACACACATGAAAAAAAAGAAAAACAACACACACACGCAGATGTTGAATACTGTTATTAAAATCTTAATCTATTATCAATACATTATTGCATATTATTATATACTGAAACGAAACAAAATCAAATATAAAAACATTTAAGAGAAACAGACAATACTAAACATTGAACAAAATCTGAAGTTTTAAATCATAAAATCTATTACAATGTGTCTACTTTAAAAACAAGGGTTATTGATGCACCAGTTTAAGGATGTTTGATTGATTGATTGATTGATTGATTGATAGGAGAATCATCATTGCAGTTCGATGAGTCTTCTTCTTCTTCTCTTCCACCATTTACTTCTTTATAGAAGTGTTGGGGGTGAAACGTAGTGATCTTGTGTGTGCTTGTTCTCTTCTACCATTTACTTCTTTATAGAAGTGTTGGGGTGAAACGTAGTGATCTTGTGTGTGCTTTTTTTAAAGGCACTTTATAAGCTGATATTCATGTTCGTAAGGCTGTTCTTGATGACATCGCTCCATCTTTTGCGTGGTCTTCCTCTTGCCTTGTACTCATTATACTTTTTCTGTGTGGCTCTCTGTGGTAGGCGATACCAGCGCATTCTGGCCAGGTGTCCAAACCATTTAATCTGTTGTTCTTTTATGAATTACATAACTGGTTTCACATCCAGTCTCCTTCTGATTTCTTCATTTCTAATTTTGTCTCTTATTGTCACACCTGCAGCTCTTCTAAGACACCTCATCTCTGTCGTTATGATTTTCCGCTCATTAGCTGCTGTTATTGGCCATGTTTGACACTGGTAACATAGTGTTGGCCAGAAAATTGTTCTTATGAGATTTGCTTTAGTTCGATGAGTAACTATATGTATGTAAGAAGCATGGACAGCGCTGATATCATCAATGTGGTACGCTCTCATTTATATGACATGAACAAGTCTCAGACACTGGAACGAGTTCGAGAATTAGTCGTTAAGTTTGGATATGCCAGACAGTGTCATCTTCGTGGTAGAGAGAGAAGATATACTAATCAACTTCTCATGGGTAAGGTGAGCAAATGGACTTTGGTATAGCTGCTGCAGTGGAGGACAGAGCACGAATGGGAATGCCCAATGTGCCATAACGCCGATCGCATAACATAATATAAAATGTAAGGACATACATTTTATCGTCCGTCTCCGATAGGACTAGGAACTCGATCACACCTACACCGAGATCGAGGATCTCTGGAAAATATCCAGATGGCACCACGAGGGAGAGAACCTGGTACATTTGGCACGAGAGACGAGTATCTAACCTCTACACCACAGAGCCTCTAAAATTGTCCGTTACTGGAATTTAGGGATGTGGCGGGAAGGAGAGTGGGGAGGGGAAGAGTTAAAGTCGTAGTATGAAATGAAAATCGTGGCATATCCTTTACAGGACGTAGTCATCATCCACAGTAAACTAGTCGATGATTTTCTAGACACCACTTATACGTTCAGTAGTTTGCCATTGCTTTCTGAAAGGTGAGGTCTACTTTTACCTTTGTAAAAATCCACGGAAACGAATTTTCTTCCAAATTTGCCATCCGTGGGGTTTGAACCAGGTACGCTTGGGTTTGTGGTCGAGCTCACTACCGCTTGAGCTACAGACGCTCATCGTAGCAAATGCCGTAGTATACGTGTTTGAATTATCTCCTGGGTGTCATCAGTGTCGTCCATTTTCACTAAATTAACATCCTGCTGTATAATTCTACGAGCACAGAGACTAGTTTTCTTCTAACGCTGACAACAAACGATAGAAGAAAACTAGTCACAACAGAGATGAAGTGTCTACGCAGAATGCTGGGTGTAACAAGAAGAGACCTGTTGAGAAATGAAGACATCAGGAAAAAGTGGGTACAACATCAGTACTAGACTTCATCAAGAAACAACAAATTAAATGGTTCGGCCACGTAAGCAGATTACCATCAGACAGTGCACCTCAAAGAGCAATGCTGCTCCGATACAATGGGTACAAAGCAAAAGGCCGATCACGCAAAAAATGGACCTCAGAGATAACAGAGGCGACGAAAGAGACTATTTACAAAGCGCATACTAGGGCTCGTTTTAGAAATCCCTGACCTGACGCTGTGAGGCATACAGGATTCGAGAAAGAAAGAAAAAAGAAAGAAACATCCTGCTGTGTGCTCTCCTCCTTCTTCTTTTTCATCTCTTCGAATTGTGTGAAATCAGATCATGTGTCCTAAGCGTGTAGAAATCTATACGTTTAGGGGCCTACCAAACCAATGTGCAACGTATACACGTTCTTGACAAAGATTAAACATATCACAAAGAGTGATTAAAATTGGTTGTAAAGAACGAACACAAAGAAGACGATCTCTTCGAACTCTCCAAATGGTAAAACACTCTTAGAGATGTGTATGTGATTCGAGCCTAAGAGAGATTGTACGTTGTGTCAGGTATGCGTCTACAATTAGACCAGCACGTCCTTCTTCTTTGAACGCTCCATATCGACCACTGTTAACCCACTCTTTGCGATCTGTATGTGATCTGTGCCTAGGGGCGGTTGTACGTTGTGCCAGTTATGCACCTACAATTAGGCCAACACATCCAATTTCTGCAACGCTTTTTATGTACTAGGATAGCTTCCCTAGGCCCTTATCTGAGTCACCTCTTACAGCGTGCCTTGTATGTCACAGTGGTACTATTCTTTGCTCCCTCGCGAGCTCAGAAACACACGGGCGAAACGTGCTCTAAGCTCCCAACTTCACCACCCTTACTGGAGAGTTCTATTTCTATCTTTAGATGTCACGCGGCCTGTTTGGCTTAACGCATTCCTTACTGAATTGAAAAACGTGATCTGTCTGAATTAATTTTGTTTTCACATTTTCCAGCTTGCAAAATATGTAAATTTAATCCGATTAACAAATTTTACCAAAATCCCGATCGGATCACAATGTAGAAATAAATACATTTGCTCTAGATAAAAAATCTGAATTGAATTAGATGTAAATGTATAACTGTATAATGTAACTGTATAATGTATAAATGTACATGAAACAATGCTTTGCGCAGTATGCGGCAGTTGGGTTAGTTTAATAGATAATCTTGGCGCACCCTGCGGTAGATAGTACGGAATTACTTAAATTCCCCGCCCGAGTGGTTACCGGGGCCCAAATATGGGGTGTAAAGAATAGAACCACTGTTACCTGCCATGCATGTCGTAAGAGGCGCCTAAGGAGGTTTGGCTGAAATCGGATGCACATGTCCTAAACTTGTAGAAATCTATGCGTTTAGGGGCCTACCAAACCAATGTGCAACGTATACCCGTTCTTGGCAAAGATCAAACATATCACAAAGAGTGATTAAAATTGGTCGTAAAGAACGAACGCAAAGAAGAGGAAGACTTAAATTCCCTATGCATTTTGTGTTGTTTCAAAGTTTTGTCAAATCTGTGATGAGAGTTTCCGCGTTCGTTATTTCAACATCTAATCTGGCATCTCTAGTCTAGCTGACCTTTGTTGCAAATATGTATTAATCAGTCAAGTGCCGTGGTTAACGAGGCGATCATGTCTCTGCACATCTGTCTGTCTCTGGTACAATCCATCACCTCCGTCACCGAACCATTGCAGACCCACGATTTCAAGCCGTCCGGAATTGTGTTCATTTGTTTCCCTCTATCTCTCTCCGCCTGTTTTTTTCCTGTTGTAACAAAATGTTCTAAGCTGCCCCTTCTAATTATATGTCAAAAAACCTTGATTGTCTGCTTCTTCTTCTTCTTCGCGTTCGTTCTTTATGACCAATTTTAATCACTCTTTGTGATAGGTTTGATCTTTGCCAAGAACGTGTATACGTTGCACATTGGTTTGGTAGACCCTAAACGCATAGACTTCTACACGTTTAGAACACATGCATCCGATTTCAGCCAAACCCCCTTAGCCGCCTCTTACGACATGCGTGGCAGGTAACAGTGGTTCTATTCTTTACACCCCAAATTTGGGCCCCGGTAACCACTCGGTGGTCTGCTTCTTATTCGATTGATTAGATTCGAATTCAATATGAATCTGTCTCTGACAAGTTCTCTTTATTAGTCTTTCTAGCTGTCCCTGGAACTTTCAACATTCGTCTGAGAAATCACATTTCTGTGGTTTCCAATGTTCTTACCACTTGTCTGTTCATTGTCCATGACTCACTGCCACATAAAAGTATTGGCTCTATATAGCATTGGATTACTCGTTTCCTCAACGCCACTGACAAGGATTTATTGCATAGTATGTTTTGCATCATCTGAAAGACTGATTTCGCCTGAGCTATTCTGCTTCTAGGTAACAATTTTGATTGCACAGGAAATGTTAAAAAGAAATTATGATACGAATTGGCAAAGCAACATCAGCTTTTAAAAGTCTAAATAAAATATGGAACTGCAAGTTATATAGTATTAAAACTAAATTACGAATTTTCAATTCAAATGTTGTATCAATCCTAACATATGCCAGCGAGAGTTGGAAAATGACTAAAGATATAGAAAGCAAGTTGAATGCATTTGAAAATAGATGTCTGCGAATAATAATGAATATAAAATGGAACGAATTCAGAAGTGATGAAATCAGAGACATGTCTGGTCAACCACTAGTGACAACTGTTATAAGAAAGAGAAGATGGAAATATGTTGGGCACACCTTGAGGAGAAATGATCAACGAATATCAAAGCAGGCATTGAAGTGGGATGCAAAGGGTTCAAGAAAGAGAGGACGACCTAAGGAGACCCTGAAACGAACTTTGCTGAGAGAGGCAAGATATATCGGTCTCAGTTCCATGGAGGAGATTGTGCGAGTTGCCCAGGATAGAGCGGTATGGAGAAATTACTTGCAGGCCCTATGTAACGTTTAACGGTACGAGAGGAATTATTATTATTATTATTCTGTTTTTTATTTCTGAAGTACATCTTCCATCTGATGTAATAATGTCAGCTAGATATTTCTGAAGTACATCTTCCATCTGATGTAATAATGGCAGCCATTATTTCTGAAGTACATCTTCCATCTGATGTAATAATGTCAGCCAGATATTTCTGAAGTACATCTTCCATCTGATGTAATAATGTCAGCCAGATATTTCTGAAGTACATCTTCCATCTGATGTAATAATGTCAGCTAGATATTTCTGAAGTACATCTTCCATCTGATGTAATAATGTCAGCTAGATATTTCTGAAGTACATCTTCCATCTGATGTAATAATGACAGCTAGATATTTCTGAAGTACATCTTCCATCTGATGTAATAATGTCAGCTAGATATTTCTGAAGTACATCTTCCATCTGATGTAATAATGTCAGCTAGATATTTCTGAAGTACATCTTCCATCTGATGTAATAATGTCAGCTAGATATTTCTGAAGTACATCTTCCATCTGATGTAATAATGTCAGCCAGATAATTCTGAAGTACATCTTCCATCTGATGTAATAATGTCAGCCAGATATTTCTGAAGTACATCTTCCATCTGATGTAATAATGTCAGCTAGATATTTCTGAAGTACATCTTCCATCTGATGTAATAATGTCAGCTAGATATTTCTGAAGTACATCTTCCATCTGATGTAATAATGACAGCTAGATATTTCTGAAGTACATCTTCCATCTGATGTAATAATGTCAGCTAGATATTTCTGAAGTACATCTTCCATCTGATGTAATAATGTCAGCTAGATATTTCTGAAGTACATCTTCCATCTGATGTAATAATGTCAGCTAGATATTTCTGAAGTACATCTTCCATCTGATGTAATAATGGCAGCCAGATTTTTCAATCGATGAAATAACTATGCCAGATTCTATTTTGCGACACGCAATTCAACCGTCATTTTGAACAAACGTTACAGGGTCGCAAGAGTGTTATTTCAACTCACAAGATCAAGGTAGCCTCACGCCTTGTGCAGAGACTACTTGTCCTTCTATTTCATCAACTGTAGTAATTGGCATCCTCACCAGTGGCGGCTCGTAATCATTTTTGTTGGTAGGGCCAGAGAAAAATATATGGAAAAATCATGGTTTTGGGTTAGGTTATATTTTAGTGTTTACTATTATTTGCCTATTCCTGTAAGTTATCCTTTCTTTACTAGAAACACGTTACACATTATTTTTAGTGGGGTCTGGCCACACTGCCCCTTAATGACGAGCCGCCACTGATCCTCACGATATCAAAATTCCAATATAAACGTCTCAAACGTATTCAGAATAGAGACACGCATATATATCATTGTATTCCTGTGCTATATTGAACTAATACTTCTGTATAGTAGCGAATCATGGACAATAAACAATGAATCAATAAGATCACTGGAAGTCACAGAGATGTGGTTTTACAGAAGTATGCTGAAAATTCTATAGACAGCGAAGAAAGAAATGAGGTGGTTTTAAAACAAGCCTCCGCCCGCGTGCCCAGCGTGTTCGTAGCGCGTTGGACTGCGGGTGACTAGCTCTCTGTATGTGCGGGTTCAATTCAGCGGGCTGGCAGAAAAGCCACAGGTTCCCCAGATTCACGGTGTTCGTGGCACCGAACCGAAGGGTTACGATGCCCATGGCACCGAGCCGAAGACTGCTCAAGTGCTTCTGGATCCAAAAAAAAAAAAAAGAAGCCAAGCCTGCACACAAAGAAACCTGATCAACATAATAAAAATCAGATAAGCAAGGTTCTTCAGGTATATAATGCGAAGAGGAGGTTTAGAACATTTGTTGACAGCAGGTAAAATTCAGGGAGAGATCATGGAAGGCAGAGGGTGAAGGTGTTGGATGGTGTGACATCGTCAAAAGATTGACGCCAGAACTGATTAACTGCACCAAGGGTTCGTGGAAGACAGAGGGCGAAGATGTTGGCTGGTTGGGTTATTCGACAAAATATCAAAGTCAGAACTAACTAGCTGCAACAAGGAGAGAGAGAGAGAGAGAGAGAGAGAGAGTTGTGGAGAGACATGATCGCCTTCGTCGACAAGAATGGCACTTGATTGAATGTTTGTGTTATGGTTCATGATTCCCATCCATATGTTGCAAGTAACGAGTTTTTTCAGAATATCAGGAAGAAAGGTGAGAGGAAGCCCTGAGGAAAAGGTGGATGAATAACGTAGTTGAATTCTGCCAGGGGACTAAGAAAACCATCACACAAGTTACCAGAGAAGGGGGGGACTGCCTAGAGTAGTTGATAGTAGCTCGGCCTGCTAGCTGTGAGACGCCTCATAGCTCGGGTTCGAATCTACTGTCCGGCATTTGTTCGAGTCCCTGGTCTTACTCAGGACGATAACGTGAGTACCTCTGAAGTCGGAGAAAATCTGCCTGTATGGCGAGGGAATACTAATTACGAGTACATTGAGCACACGGCTGCCAGTGTAAAGTAATTTACAATGTGCACGCTGCTGCCATTGTAAGAAATTGGAAAACAGATTTTCACGCAAAAATCAGTTTCAGAGATGGAACTTCGTCTGAGTTGAAAGCGGACGGAAAAAAAAAAAAAAAACACCAGAGAAGGGCAAGACAAATAAATAAAACTATGACATTGGGTTAACAACCCGGTAACAGTGTGCTGACATTTGAAGAAGAACGAGTATTTTTTTCTAAAAATAGCTGGTTGACCTAATACTTAAAAGTAACGGAAAAACGCGTCACTAATAGAGTGCAGTTTATAAAAAATATTTACTTCGTGTGGTGATATCTGTCTAACAAAACAAAATTATTCAAGAGAATATGAGACCAGACATGCACTAACTAGAAGAACTATTAAAACAGCTTGTGGCAGATATCTTAGGTTAACGTTGTAGATTTCAGATCGTTAAAATGACAGCACTAGAACAGGATCTATTCATTAATTTGGTAATATTATTTACATGAAACGTAAAACGAAAAAATGTTCCACAAAAATGAGAAGCATTATATGCAACAAGTCATTGTTAATTGATATC
>CM036775.1:17313064-17338064 GCA_020796225.1 Arion vulgaris
CATTTGAGTTAAATATCATTATCTTAGTTTTATTCCTGATCATTCTTGAACTCCATATGTTCTTCAGAATAAGGAAGCTACACTAGTAAATAAAAAGCGTCGCAGAAATCGGATGTGCTGGCCTACTTGTAGGCGCATAACTGGCACAAAGTACAATGGCTCTTAGGTTTGGATCACATACAGATTACAAAAAGTGATTAACAAGTGGTCGATATGGAGCGCTCAAAGAAGATCAACTACTTTATGTTAATAATTTACGGCTAATACTAAAGGAAAGATCTTCAAAGAAACAAGTGGCGTATATGCGTCAACTACCAACAGCATGACTATACAGGTCATGACGGTGACAAAATCCCTAGAGTGGCTACAGACGAAAATATTCAACCATGAATGCATTCTCAGCGACTCTATGAGCATGATACAGAAGATCAAGACGGGTAATGTGCGAGGATAGTGGATTCAATTAACCCTTTCGCTGCTACATACTCTCTAAAGGCTGAGCTAAAAATAGCTACACTTTGGTTGTAGGTCACAAACGTGAATGTAGGCCTGTATCAGTGACAGTAGCAATGTATAGCGTGTTAACTCGTCCTTAGCCCTCATAGGAGAGATCATAACATACGTGTTAATGCGTCTTTAAAAGTGATTGGCAAAAACGTATATATACGTCGTTAGCAGCTAAATACAAAATGCGACAATCCAGACACTCACCTTCATCTTTGATCCAGGTCATTCTGTGGTCAATGGCAATGAGAGAGCAGATGCACTGGCGAGCAATGCTACGACCAAGAGTGGTGATAGAGATGGCCACTCATACCATCTCTATCACCACTCTTCTCAACCTGCCACTCATACCATCTCTATCACCACTCTTCTCTTCCTGCCACTCATACCATCTCTATCACCACTCTTCTCAACCTGCCACTCATACCATCTCTATCACCACTCTTCTCTTCCTGCCACTCATACCATCTCTATCACCACTCTTCTCTTCCTGCCACTCATACCATCTCTATCACCACTCTTCTCAACCTGCCACTCATACCATCACTATCACCACTCTTCTCTTCCTGCCACTCATACCATCTCTATCACCACTCTTCTCAATCTGCCACTCATACCATCTCTATCACCACTCTTCTCTTCCTGCCACTCATACCATCTCTATCACCACTCTTCTCAACCTGCCACTCATACCATCTCTATCACCACTCTTCTCTACCTGCCACTCATACCATCTCTATCACCACTCTTCTCTTCCTGCCACTCATACCATCTCTATCACCACTCTTCTCTTCCTGCCACTCATACCATCTCTATCACCACTCTTCTCTTCCTGCCATTCATACCATCTCTATCACCACTCTTCTATTCCTGCCACTCATACCATCTCTATCACCACTCTTCTCAACCTGCCACTCATACCATCTCTATCACCACTATTCTCTTCCTGCCACTCATACCATCTCTATCACCACTCTTTCTTCCTGCCACTCATACCATCTCTATCACCACTCTTCTCAACCTGCCACTCATACCATCTCTACCACCACTCTTCTCTTCCTGCCACTCATACCATCTCTATCACCACTCTTCTCAACCTGCCACTCATACCATCTCTATCACCACTCTTCTCAACCTGCCACTCATTTCATCTCTATCACCACTCTTCTCTTCCTGCCACTCATACCATCTCTATCCCCACTCTTTTCGTCATGTCACGCATATCATCTCTATTACCACTCTTCTCGTCATGCCACTCATACCATGTCTATCTCCACTCTTCTTGTCATGCCACTCTTACCATCTCTATTACCACTCTTCTCTTCCTGCCACTCATACCATCTCTATCACCACTCTTCTCTTCCTGCCAGTCATACCATCTCTATCACCACTCTTCTCTTCCTGCCACTCATTTCATCTCTATCACCACTCTTTTCTTCATGTCACGCATATCATCTCTATTATCACTCTTACCATCTCTTTAACCGCTCATACCACATCTGTAACTACTCATACCATCTGTTACCACTCATACCCCCTCTATGACCATTCATACCACCTCTATAGCCACTCATACCCCTTCTATCACCACTCATACCATCTCTATCAACACTCTTCCCGTCCTGCCATACTAACCATCTCTATAACCACTCATACCCCTATATCACTACTCATACCCTCTCTATCACCACTCATACCCCTTCTATCACCACTATTCAAGTCCTGCCACTCATACCATCTCTATTGCCACTCTTACCATCTATATCACCACTCATACCACCGCTATAGCCACTCATACCCCTTCTATCACCACTCATACCATCTCTATTACCACTCTTCTCGTTCTGCCACTCATACCATCTCTATTACCACTCTTCTCGTCCTGCTATACTAACCATCTCTATAACCACTCATACCCTATCTATCACCACTCATACCCCTCTATCACCACTATTCTAGTCCTGCCACTAATACCATCTCATTGCCACTCTTACCATCTCTATCACCACTCATACCACCTCTATCACCACTCATACCATCTCTATCACCACTCATACCATCTTTATCACCACTCTTCTCGTCCTGCCACACTTACCATCTCTTTAACCACTCATACCACGTCTATAACCACTCATACCATCTCTATCACCACTCATACCATCTCTATCACCACTCATACCATCTCTATCACTACTCATACCATCTCTATCACCACTCATACCACGTCTATCACCACTCATACCACCTCTATCATCACTCATACCACCTCTATCACCACTCATACCATCTCTATCACCACTCATGCCACGTCTTTCACCACTTATACCATCTCTATCACCACTCATACCATCTCTATCACCACTATTCTAGTCCTGCCACTCATGCACCACCGACCACCTTAGCAAATATTCTGTTCAGATTCCCCTGCATAAGAAAAATGTCAACCAATCTGACAGGGACATCCTGATCAATAAAGTCCCTTGCCGCGCAAATGACTTTTTGACAGTTTACGTTCCCTGAGACCCAGTTTCTTGTTTATTGTCATGACGTTTGGTGGAGACGGGAGGAGGGAAGGTTTAAGGGGCATGCCTCTGTGGCGACACGAAATGCTGTTTGCTTTAAGGTCCGAAATCGTGGATTCGACCCCAAGCTGAGAAGTTCATTTCACGGGGACATTTTTTCTTCAGAGATTTCTTGGATGTTACCAGAGCTACAACCAGTGGCGGCTCGTCTTTAAGGGCCAGTGGAGCCGGGCCCCAACAAAAATTATGTATAACTAATGTGTAAATACTAATAAATAACATAACTCAAAAACATGGTTTTTGCGAAAATATTTATTTGGCCCAACCAACAAGAATTATAACGAGCCGCCACTGGCTAAAACTAACACACAGAGAGCCACACTGAAAAAGTATAACGAGTATTTCTCTCTCTCTCTCTCTTTGCCTTTTACCCCGGATTGGGGCATAGGCCCTCAACCAACTCATGCCAAGTCTTCCTATCTCTAGCTATCTCCTGCAGCTCCCTCCAGCTCTTCTTTATATTGTTGATCTCCACCTCCAAAGCTTGTCTCCATGTATTTCTCGGCCTCCCCTTCTTTCGCTGTCCCTGGGTGTTCCAGGAAGGACCCTTCTTATAACGAGTAAAGAGCAAGAGAAAGATTGCAACAAAAGATTGAGCGATGGCATCAAGTTAAGAAAACCAATAACAGCTTACAAAGGGCCTTACAATGAGCCACAGCCAACTATACACTCATACGGCCGGCGGACTCAGGTAACAATTCTCGGAAATCAGACCACAACAGTCACGTGGCCTTACATTCCAGTATTGTTGTATATAGATAAATAAATTTTAAAATCAACACAAAATGCTAAATCGAAGTTATATTATGCAACAAGTTAAGTTTAACAATAAGGAATATCAGTATTATGAATATTTTTCATCAATAAATAACCATAGACTCATAGAATTGAGTAAAATTGCAAAAAGCAGGCAGTGTTCTGTCAAACATATATAAAATGCCCCCAACTCAAACTATTTCAGGATTTTCCTGTTCAGTTATGCAGCCCAATATTAGAGTTGGCTGTGAACAACACGCCCAAAATCAATATATTTCTTTGGGAGCTGAAAATCACTATTTATGAATCGCCACCCAAAAGCCCGTTCTAGAAATCTCTTCTTATGCAGAAGCTTTGAGGCAAAACAGGATTAGAGAAGAAGATATGTTTGTTCAACGAGGTTTCTCTATCGCTATTGGTGATGGAGGTCTCAGTGTTTGATTGAGTTCTTCGTGGTGATGGAGTTATTCGTGGTGATGGAGTTTTTCGTGGTGATGGAGTTCTTCGTGGTGATGGAGTTCTTCGTGGTGATGGAGTTATTCGTGGTGATGGAGTTATTCGTGGTGATGGAGTTCTTCGTGGTGATGGAGTTCTTCGTGGTGATGGAGTTCTTCATGGTGATGGAGTTCTTCGTGGTGATGGAGTTCTCAGTGTTTGATGGAGTTCTTCGTGGTGATTGAGTTATTCGTGGTGATGGAGTTATTTGTGGTGATGGAGGTCTCAGTGTTTGATGGAGTTTTTTGTGGTGATGGAGTTATTTGTGGTGATGGAGTTATTCGTGGTGATTGAGTTCTCAGTGTTTGATGGAGTTATTCGTGGTGATGGAGATCTCAGTGTTTGATGGAGTTATTCGTGGTGATGGAGTTATTCGTGGTGATAGAGTTCTCAGTGTTTGATGGAGTTATTCGTGGTGATGGAGTTCTCAGTGTTTGATGGAGTTATTCGTGGTGATGGAGTTCTCAGTGTTTGATGGAGTTATTCGTGGTGATGGAGATCTTTGTAGTGATGGAGTTCTCAGTGTTTGATGGAGTTATTCGTGGTGATGGAGATCTTTGTAGTGATGGAGTTCTCAGTGTTTGATGGAGTTATTCGTGTTGATGGAGTTCTCAGTGTTTGATGGAGTTATTTGTGGTGATGGAGATCTTTGTAGTGATGGAGTTCTCAGTGTTTGATGGAGTTATTCGTGATGATGGAGTTCTCAGTGTTTGATGGAGTTATTCGTGGTGATGGAGTTCTCAGTGTTTGATGGAGTTATTCGTGGTGATGGAGATCTCACTTCTTCTTCTTTACCCCTTTCACCTCCTAAGTGGCATAGGTCCACAACCAAGACCTTGTAAGCTCTCCTGCGCACCTCCTAAGTGGCATAGGTCCACAACCAAGACCTTGTAAGCTCTCCTGCGCACCTCCTAGGTGGCATAGGTCCACAACCAAGACCTTGTAAGCTCTCCTGCGCACCTCCTAAGTGGCATAGGTCCACAACCAAGACCTTGTAAGTTCTCCTGCGCACCTCCTAGGTGGCATAGGTCCACAACCAAGACCTTGTAAGCTCTCCTGCGCACCTCCTAGGTGGCATAGGTCCACAACCAAGACCTTGTAACTCTCCTGCGCACCTCCTAAGTGGCATAGGTCCACAACCAAGACCTTGTAACTCTCCTGCGCACCTCCTAGGTGGCATAGGTCCACAACCAAGACCTTGTAAGCTCTCCTGCACCCCTCCTAGGTGGCATAGGTCCACAACCAAGACCTTGTAAGCTCTCCTGCGCACCTCCTAGGTGGCATAGGTCCACAACCAAGACCTTGTAAGCTCTCCTGCGCACCTCCTAGGTGGCATAGGTCCACAACCAAGACCTTGTAAGCTCTCCTGCGCACCTCCTAAGTGGCATAGGTCCACAACCAAGACCTTGTAAGCTCTCCTGCGCACCTCCTAAGTGGCATAGGTCCACAACCAAGACCTTGTAAGTTCTCCTGCGCACCTCCTAAGTGGCATAGGTCCACAACCAAGACCTTGTAAGCTCTCCTGCGCACCTCCTAAGTGGCATAGGTCCACAACCAAGACCTTGTAAGCTCTCCTGCGCACCTCCTAGGTGGCATAGGTCCACAACCAAGACCTTGCAAGCTCTCCTGCGCACCTCCTAAGTGGCATAGGTCCACAACCAAGACCTTGTAAGCTCTCCTGCACACTCCTAGGTGGCATAGGTCCACAACCAAGACCTTGTAAGCTCTCCTGCGCACCTCCTAAGTGGCATAGGTCCACAACCAAGACCTTGCAAGCTCTCCTGCGCACCTCCTAAGTGGCATAGGTCCACAACCAAGACCTTGTAAGCTCTCCTGCGCACCTCCTAAGTGGCATAGGTCCACAACCAAGACCTTGTAAGTTCTCCTGCGCACCTCCTAAGTGGCATAGGTCCACAACCAAGACCTTGTAAGCTCTCCTGCGCACCTCCTAAGTGGCATAGGTCCACAACCAAGACCTTGTAAGCTCTCCTGCGCACCTCCTAAGTGGCATAGGTCCACAACCAAGACCTTGTAAGCTCTCCTGCGCACCTCCTAAGTGGCATAGGTCCACAACCAAGACCTTGTAAGCTCTCCTGCGCACCTCCTAAGTGGCATAGGTCCACAACCAAGACCTTGTAAGCTCTCCTGCGCACCTCCTAAGTGGCATAGGTCCACAACCAAGACCTTGTAAGCTCTCCTGCGCACCTCCTAAGTGGCATAGGTCCACAACCAAGACCTTGTAAGCTCTCCTGCGCACCTCCTAAGTGGCATAGGTCCACAACCAAGACCTTGTAAGCTCTCCTGCGCACCTCCTAGGTGGCATAGGTCCACAACCAAGACCTTGTAAGCTCTCCTGCGCACCTCCTAGGTGGCATAGGTCCACAACCAAGACCTTGTAAGCTCTCCTGCGCACCTCCTAAGTGGCATAGGTCCACAACCAACACCTTGTAAGCTCTTCTGCGCTTGGCTGTGATTATAAAAGCTAATTGTTTTACAGAGTGGGGTAGCTAATCCCACGACAAACCTCCACTTTCGCTGTAAACAGCATGTGGTAGGTAGTAGTGGTTCTATTTTTACCCCGAGTTCGGTCCCCGGCAACCACTGAGCGTCACTTTGATTTGTCTGTCTTCTTTGACTATCGGACAGGAGAGACGTGTAGGGGAATTCTCTGAGATTCTTATCGTCTGTATTGCGATCAGATCTCGAATCAAACATGTATGCACGTACCCTTCTACTTATTCCAGAGTAGCTCTCCTTCGATCCCTACCCTCTTAGCCAGATATTAGTCTGTTACCAGGCCACCCCATGGAGGTGGGGTATGGTCTTGGTCAGTGTCAGCTCACTGATCCTGGCTCCACTTTGTATGGAGGTCTTACAAGTAAACACACATTTCAATAACAAACAGATCTTCTTCCTCCTCTTCTAACATTCCATATCGAACTCTTGTTAACCACTCTTTGTGAATTGTATGTAATCTGAGCCTAAGAGCGATTATACGTTATGCGCCTACAAGTAAGCAAACACATCTGATTTCTGTGATGCTTTTTATTTACTAGGGTAGCTAGCCTAGACCCCTACCTTTGTCGCCTCTTATGACATGCCTTGTAGGTCGCAGTGTTATTATTCTTTGCCTCTTGCGAGTCCAGCAACAAACGGATGACAAACAGCTCAATAACAAACACTAACAAAAATTATCCTCTGCAATAATTTCTTCAGAAAAAAACCCCATAATTTCAAGAATAAGAAAATGAAGAAATATCTCATTAATTGCCTTCCAATCACTTTATCTCTCTCTCTCACACCCCCTCTCTCTCTCTCTTTCACTCTCTCACTCTCACGAATTCTCTCACTCTCACACTCCTCTCTTTACCTCTGTCACTCTCACACACTCTCTCACACTATCTCTCACACACTCTCTCTCTTTCTCTCACTCTCTCTCTTTCTCTCACTCTCTCACTTTATCTCTCTCACTCTCTCTCTCCATCACTCACACATACTCTCTCTCACTCTCTCTCTCTCACGCGCTCTCTCTCATTCTCTTTCTCTCTCTCACTTTCTCTCTCTCTCTCTCTTTCACACTATCTCTATCACTATTTCTAACTTTCTCACTCTCTATCTCTCTTACTCTGTATCTCACTCTATCACTCTCTTTCACTTTCTCTCTCTCACTCTCCCTCTCTCTCTCATTCTCACTCTCTCTCTCTCATACACGCACTCTCCCTGCCTCTCTCACTCTCTCTCTCTCTCTCATACACACACTCTCCCTGCCTCTCTCTCTCTCTGCCCAACACATTCTTGCTTTGAACAGATTACCATCTGGAAACACGTCATTAAGTCAGGACTATTATTAAGACATTTCACTCCATCGGCCAACAACATCAGCCGACAAGATCAGCCGACAACATCAGTCAACTGACAACACGAGTGCATCTTACAGGCCGTGGTTGTGACATGGAGAAGTGGAGTTTAGGGACCACAGAAGAAAGTGGTCTAGAAGGTGATTGAGGGCTAGGAAATGATTGAAGATTGAAAGAAAGATTGCTGTAATCAATGGCAAGATTGAGTGTGATATAATTGTTTATCGATATAAGAGAAGACTGCAGTAAAACTATGTAGCAATGATATAGAGAAGACTGCAGTAAAACTATAGTAACAATGATATAAGAGAAGACTGCAGTAAAACTATAGTAGCAATGATATAAGTGAAGACTGCAGTAAAACTTTGTAGCAATGATATAAGAGAAGACTGCAGTAAAACTATGTAGCAATGATATAAGGGAGACTACAGTAAAACTATGTAGCAATGATATAAGAGAAGACTGCAGTAAAACTATGTAGCAATGATATAAGGAAGACTGCAGTAAAACTATGTAGCAATGATATAAGTGAAGACTGCAGTAAAACTATGTAGCAATGATATAAGGGAAGACTGCAGTAAAACTATGTAGCAATGATATAAGAGAAGACTGCAGTAAAACTATGTAGCAATGATATAAGGGAAGACTGCAGTAAAACTATGTAGCAATGATATAAGGAAGACTGCAGTAAAACTATGTAGCAATGATATAAGAGAAGACTATAGTAAAACTATGTAGCAATGATATAAGAGAAGACTATAGTAAAACTATGTAGCAATGATTTAAGAGAAGACTGCAGTAAAACTATGTAGCAATAATATAAGAGAAGACTGCAGTAAAACTATGTAGCAATGATATAAGAGAAGACTATAGTAAAACTATAGTAGCAATGATATAAGAGAAGACTGCAGTAAAACTATGTAGCAATGATATAAGAGAAGACTATAGTAAAACTATAGTAGCAATGATATAAGGGAAGACTGCAGTAAAACTATATAGCAATGATATAAGGAAGACTGCAGTAAAACTATTGTAGCAATGATATAAGTGAAGACTGCAGTAAAACTATGTAGCAATGATATAAGTGAAGACTGCAGTAAAACTATGTAGCAATGATATAAGTGAAGACTGCAGTAAAACTTTGTAGCAATGATATAAGTGAAGACTGCAGTAAAACTATAGTAGCAATGATATAAGAGAAGACTGCAGTAAAACTATGTAGCAATGATATAAGGAAGACTGCAGTAAAACTATGTAGCAATGATATAAGAGAAGACTGCAGTAAACTATGTAGCAATGATATAAGGGAAGACTGCAGTAAAACTATGTAGCAATGATATAAGGAAAGACTGCAGTAAAACTATAGTAGCAATGATATAAGAGAAGACTGCAGTAAAACTATAGTAGCAATGATATAAGAGAAGACTGCAGTAAAACTATAGTAGCAATAATATAACTGCAGTAAAACTATAGTAGCAATGATATAAGGGAAGACTGCAGTAAAACTATATAGCAATGATATAAGGAAGACTGCAGTAAAACTTTATAGCAATGATATAAGAGAAGACTGCAGTAAAACTATGTAGCAATGATATAAGGAAGACTGCAGTAAAACTATGTAGCAATGATATAAGGGAAGACTGCAGTAAAACTATAGTAGCAATGATATAAGAGAAGACTGCAGTAAAACTATAGTAGCAATGATATAACTGCAGTAAAACTATAGTAGCAATGATATAAGGGAAGACTGCAGTAAAACTATATAGCAATGATATAAGGGAAAACTGCAGTAAAACTATGTAGCAATGATATAAGAGAAGACTGCAGTAAAACTATAGTAGCAATGATATAAGAGAAGACTGCAGTAAAACTATGTAGCAATGATTTAAGAGAAGACTGCAGTAAAACTATGTAGCAATGATATAAGAGAAGACTGCAGTAAAACTATAGTAGCAATGATATAAGAGAAGACTGCAGTAAAACTATATAGCAATGATATAATAGAAGACTGCAGTAAAACTATAGTAGCAATGGCGAAACACGTAAAACAAAGTACTGTAGTTTTACAAAATACAAAAACAATGACGATACACAGCAACGTTTCGACCAAAAGGTCTTTATCAAGCAAAAGAATACAACAGAAGTAAGAAATTCACTTCTTTCACGGCACAGAAATTATAGAACCAGACAATAATTTCCTAACGGCCCAAAAAATGAAAATATGTGATTAAAAACGAATAACGAAATAAATTAAAAAGTAGAACTGGAAAAAAGAAGATAAACAATACAAATCAAATATATATAACATATATACATTGAACATATACACATATAGAATATGAAGCATGAGAAGAGAAAAGTACTAAGAAACATAGGAATGTAGAGCGTTGAGGCCATGAGGTTGCGATGTACCATATAAAGATATAAAGGGGGGTTTGGGGAGTCAGGGATTGGTAGTACCTCTGGTAAAGATGGCTGTCACGCCCTTTTCAGGGCCCATTCCCCTTTGGTCCAAACCTGACTTCCAGCTCACGCCTGTGGCTCCTAGTAGTTGTCAACATGCGACAGCGACCACCACCCGGGTAACGGCTGTGACAGGCCGGCTAAACCAGAAGCGGGTAACCGATTCGGTATTACACCAATAGGTGAATCTGGGTATGCCAACCCTGTATGCGAAGACTGGACTCGGCAGATTGTGCGGAATAAACTATACTCTGGTTCAACGGACAAGAAGACGTCTGCCAGCAACTCGCTGCGGAGCGTAGTGAGCACGGCCAGGCATGTAGAACGCCCTGGTCATTCGCTGCACCCAGATTCTTCTCCAGCCGTCTCGACTTTGTCCTGCCACTGGACACAGAAGGAATTGGGCGAGAGAGTGAGATCGGCGAACTGCGCAACTCTTTCTCACTTTAAACCAAATCATCACGGAAGTCACCATTTTATCCATCCATCAACTACATTCCCTGGGATGAAAATTTGTGTGGTCATCATCACCCGTGATGGACGAGCATCATCACAGATATAAAACGATTCTCTAGAATATATTTTTATAATTTTTTACTAAAGAAAATGACGATATTAGAAGTTGGAATGACGGATGTTAAGATTTTACTTTTCAGTACTTTTCTTGGTAACCAATTGAGGCTGGGGGTGGACCTGAGAATCGTCCATCATCAACTAGCGTTTGTGTGTTCCGGAAGTTACCTTCCATGACAGCAGTCCTGAACAACTCTCTGTTCTGTAAAAGTTGACCGGCGTCAACAGCAGTCATTTTCATATCGTCAATGACATCTTGCACACATTGTCTTCTAAATCTTCCTCTCATTCTTCTTCCAGGCACCATTCCCTCCAACATTTTCTTCTCTATGCCCTCAGTAGCTACCCAAGTAAATAAATAACGTCGCATTTAAATCGGATGTGCTGGTATACTTGTAGGCGCCTAACTAGCACCGCGTACAGTCGCTCTTAGGCTCAGATCACATACAAATCACACAGGCTGGTTAACAAGGAGTTGATATGGAGCGTTCAAAGAAGAAGAAGTAGAAGGAGTGACTCCATAAGCATGATTCGTAAAATCGAATCAGGAATAGTGAGACGAAAAATTGTGGAGGTAATTGTACAGACAGTGATCATTGGAAGAGGAACGGAGCAATTATGGGGTGACCCGTTGCAGTGAAGTTGGAACCATACTTATGAACTATGAACAGTGATCAAAGAAATAATCTTTCTTTTTGTCCCTGGGCACGCAGAAGTTAGGGGTAAGGAACGAGCAGATAGATTGACTAACAGGGCTACAATATCAGAGGGAGTTGCAATGGACCGAACTGACACTGTTAACACCTTGAGAGAGTCTTTCCGAACAGAGGAGTTTCAGAGTTATGAATCTCAGTCGCTGACCAGATTGAGAGAGATGGGTGCCAATATTGCTGCAGCCCAAAAAGAATGACATACCAAATATGCAAAGAGATTGATTAATCAACATCGAGCAGGCGTGTTGGACCGCTGGATGCTGCTGGATTTGTTGGGGCGGAGATCGGAGCACATATGGACGTGTCCGGAGTGCTATGATGATAGTCCTCATATAACTGATAACTGATGGCCATGCTTCGCTCCCAATGCCGGTTCCAAGCCCGGATGAAAAAGTAGGAGGACTTGTGCGTGAGGCCAGCAGCCTCATCACAAGAAATTGAAAGAGCTACAGAAACTTGCAAGAATCTGCGAAAAATAATGAATATAAAATGGAACGAATTCAGAAGAGGTGATGAAATCAGAGACATGTCTGGTCAACCACTAGTGACAACTGTTATAAGAAAGAGAAGATGGAGATATGTTGGGCACACCTTGAGGAGAAATGATCAACGAATATCAAAGCAGGCATTGAAGTGGGATGCATAGGGTTCAAGAAAGAGAGGTCGACCTAAAGAGACCCTGAAACGAACTTTGCTGAGAGAGGTAGGAAATATTGGTCTCAGTTCCATGGAGGAGATTAAGCGAGTTGCCCAGGATAGAGCGGTATGGAGAAATTACTTGCAGACCCTCTGTAACGAATAACGGTATTATGCTTCGCTCCCACACGTTGCTACTGGAAGTATGCATGTTATCAGTATTCTGATCATTGTTTTTGTTATCAGTTCCATTCCATCCTGTTTTTAGTTATTTAATTACTTTTTTAAACAGTAACCAATAACTAATAAATCAAGTCCCCCTTAAGAATAAACATCCCCCTTTCAATCTTCTTCTTCTTTGCGTTCGTTCTTTACGACCAATTTTAATCACTCTTTGAGATATGTTTGATCTTTACCAAGAACGTGTATACGTTGCACATTGGTTTGGTAGGCCCCTAAATGCATAGACTTCTACACGTTTAGAACACGTGAACCCGATTTCAGTCAAACCTCCTTACGACATGCGTGGCAGGTAACAGTGGTTCTATTCTTTACACCCCAAATTTGGGCCTCGATAACCACTCGGGAAGAACATTACTAGAAGGCAGGGTTCCAGGACGCAGAGGCAGAGGCAGACCAAGAAGAAGATGGCTACAAAATATTAAAGAAACCATGAACATGACCATTGACGAAGTGGGTGAATTGGCAAGAGACAGAGTAAATTTCAGATGTTCTGCAAAGAGAGCAACGTCCTATAAAGGATACGCACCTTGATGATGAACCACTCGGGCGTCTGATAACTGATGGCCATGCTTCACACGCACACGTTACCACTGGGAATATGCTTGTTTTTAGTATTCTGATCGTTGTTCATTCCATACTGTTCTTAGTAATTTAATTTAATTTTTAACAGCAACCAATAACCAATAAAAACCAAGGAATACAGACTTTCAATCACATAACTAGTCTTGTTTCAATTACACTAGGGCAGTGGTTCTTGTTGAGATTTCGGAAATGGCATTATAAATAATTAAATAAATGTTTAAAAAAGAGGGATCGATTTCATTTCTCAGAGTTTTTCTCAATATAATCCCTACCTCTTCTTCCTGTAGTAGGAAGGGGCGTAGATGCGGCGTAGAACGCTGCCCTAATCGTGCTGCATATGGGGTGTTAAGCTCTGACGTGATTCTACAACACCTTGTAGTGAAATGCTTTTAATAGATGTGTTACATCCTGATGTCCATAACGCATTCAGGTTCTATGTGGTCAGGTCCGAGTGGTGGCTCATTCGTGCGTTACTCTCTGTGATTCTGTTTCCTTTATTATTATTCCTGCCATTGAGTTCAACTTCTTTGCGCTTTCCCTACTTTTAGTCCAGTATCCATTAGATTCCTCACATCCACTAAGTAGGATGTACGTACATGACACAGCAGTGTGTTTCTATTTGGTTTTCAGTTACAACAGGTGTTATTCTATGCTATTATCCATTCCTTTCTCTCCTAAGCCATGCATCAGTAATCAAGACATACTCGACAACCATGTAAAGTTTACATAGACAAGTTTATTTGTAGATATTAGTATATGAGTGGACAGCTCATCGCAACCCGTCCATCTATCATGAATTCTTTCCTACCAAGTCTTGTTTACTACCCGTCACTATCCAACACTACGTCGAATAGTTTCCCTACGTCAATGTCTCGTTTTAGTATTGCCATCCTACTTAGAGAGTGCAAACACTAAGTCTGCTAATAAAATATCTAAATATATACAAGCTACACACTAAAGCTAACTGTCTGGTTCCTCAGCTGCCACCTGGGGGTGGGGGGAAGACTGGTTAGCTACCACATTCCTTCTTTGCAGAAATAATACGTCACCTGCTGAGAGTATTGATTGATTGATTGATAGGATCATCGCCCGCGTGCCCAGCGTGTTCGTAGCGCGTTTGACTACGGGTGACTAGTCCTCTGTAAGTGCGGGTTCAATTCTGTGGTTCAGAAAAACTACAGGTTCCCCAGATTTACGGTGTTCGTGGCACCGAGCCGAAGGGTTACGATATCCATGACACCGAGCCGAAGAGCTGAAAGCTCAAGTGCTTCTGGATCGAAAAATAAAATAAAAAATAGGACCATCCTCTTGCACTTATGTGAGTAACCATGTGTGCTCCTATTTCTTTCTTACACATGAAGATCTCAGCTGCAGTACACGAACTCCGTAGAACCGGCGAGGGTCCCCAATGTAATTTTGAAGATATTTTTGTAGGAATTTTATTTTTATTCTTTTCTAAAGAATCTTGTCCGTGCAGCGTCTTTCCAGCCTACCCTTTTCGTTTTTGAGCTGCCAATGGTTCTTTTATAAGCACAAATTGAACATGGGACTTACGTTTTATCGTCCGTCTCCGACATGACTAGGAACTCGATCTAACCTACACTGAGATCAGGTATCTCTGGAAAAATATCCAGATGGTTTCACGAGGGAATGAACCTGGTACATTTGGCACGAGAGATGGGTGCCTGATCTCTACACCACAGAGTCCAATTTGGCACGAGAGATGGGTGCCTGATCTCTACACCACATAGTCCAATTTGGCACGAGAGATGGGTGCCTGATCTCTACACCACAGAGTCCAATTTGGCACGAGAGATGGGTACCTGAACTCTACACCACAGAGTCCAATTTGGCACGAGAGATGGGTACCTGAACTCTACACCACAGAGTCCAATTGAGTGTATTGAATAAAGCACTAGCTCCGCAGTTTTAGCAAGAATATTTGTGTCCATTAGGAAATGTAGGCTCATTGATTGAACGCATTTGTTTTTCTTCTTCTTCGAACGCTCTATATCGACCACTTGTTAACCACTCTGTGTAATTTGTATGTGATCAGAGCATAAGAGCCAAACATTCATCAACTGGTGTCTGCGCAGAATAGAGGAATAAGATGGTATGATATGGTCACAAATGAGGAACTTATGAAGAGAACAAGACAGATTCCGGTGAACGTAAAGGTTAAAAAAAGACGCTGGCGCTCGATAGGACACACTTTGCGAAAACCGGAGGGGAATATAACAAGAAGGGTCCTCGCCTGGAACCCGCAGGGACAGTAAAAGAAGGGGAGGCCGAGAAATACATGGAGACGAGATTTGGAGGCGGAGATCAACAATATAAAGAAGAGCTAGAGGGAGCTGCAGGAGATAGCTAGAGATAGGAAGACTTGGCATGAGTTGTTTGAGGGCCTATGCCCCAATCGGGGTAGAAAGGGTAAAGAGAGAGAGAGCATAAGAGCGATTGTGCGTTGTGCCAGTTATGTGCCTACAAGTAGGCCAGCACATCCGATTTCTACAACGTTTTTATCTACTAGGGTTGCTTCCCTAGACTCCTGCCTCAGTCGCCTCTTACGATATGTCTTGTAGGCCACAGTGTTACTATTCTTTGCTTCCGGCCCCGGCACTACGCTAGTGGCTTGAATGCATTTGAAAATAGATGTCTGCGAAAAATAATGAGCATAATATGGAACGAATTCAGGAGAAGTGATGAAATCAGAGAAATGTCTGGTCAACAACCACTAGTAACAACTATTAGTTATCAGTTATATAAGGACTATCATCATAACACTCTGGACATGTCCATAGGTGTTCCGATCTCCACCTCAGCAAATCCAGCAGCCCAACACGTCAGTTCAATGTTGATTAATCAATCTCTTTGCATATTTAGTATGTCGTTCTTTTCGAAAAAGGAAAAAAAGGAACCCTTTCATACCTCATGGTATATAGGTCAATACAGTGTTAGGCCTGTATTTTCATTGACCGTCGGCACACGTTGGGTGATGTGGTCAGCATCACGCCGGCCGCCTTTACTTTCCCAGAGCATGTCTGGTACCCAGTTGAGGCTGGGTCGACCTGAGAGCCGTCGTGGTCGGGAAAAATTCCACGCACATTGCGGGAGCTGAACCCAGACCACCAGCCTTGCGAAGCGAGTTCACTAACAACTACGCTACAGCGGCTCTCGTTCTTTTCGAGCTACACCAATATTGACACCCATCTCTCTCAATCTGGTCAGCGAGTGGGAGAGAGATGGGTGTCAATATTGGTGCAGATGTTATTAGAAGGAGAAGTTGGACACACCTTGAGAAGAAATGATCAAAGAATTATCCGAGTGGCTAGTTGTAGGTGTTTGGTTAAGAGTGGCAAATTACGGACGTTTGGTAACTCAAGACTTCGAATGCTAAAATTAGCTACAGACGCCGAGTTGGTAAGACTTTTTTACGCAAGTTCAAAAGAATATGTCTCGTGACTGGCATATACTGTAGTTGACAAACCTTATTACTGCATCTCTCACTGGGTGAGAGCAGCGGTAGCGTAGTTGTTAGTGAACTCGCTTCTCAAGGCTGGTGGTCTGGGTTCAACTCCCGCAGTGGGCGTGGAATTTTTCCCCACCGCGACGGCTCTCAGGTCGACCCAGCCTCAACTGGGTACCAGACATGTTCTGGGAAAGTAAAGACATCCGGCGTGATGCTGACCACATCACCCATCGTGTGCCGACGGTCAATGAAAAATACAGGCCTAACACTATATAGCCCTATATACCACAAGGTATGAAAGGGTTCCTTTACTTTTTAACTCTCACTGGGTAACTACGTCATTTTTATTCCGAATACACTCTTTAATGGTTACGGCTATCCCTCTGTGTGTACGGGTTAAATTCCGCGGATGGCAGAAAAAGCCACAGATTCCCCAGATTTACGGTGTTCGTGGCACCGAACCGAAGGTTACGATGTCCATGGCACCGAGCCGAAGAGCTGAAAAGCTCAAGTGCTTCTGGATCGGAAAAAAATGGTTACGGTGGTGAGAGAACTGGTCATATTTACTCTATTACACGGTCCCTTTCGCCATCATATAGTACAGTCATTTCCAGCTTTATACAGTAGGGTGTAGAAGTAATCCGTCGATAATTTTAGGCTGTGTACGGCAACCTACAAATCTGAGGTGGTCAAAGCGGATCAAAACACAGAGCTTCGTGAGAAGCTGTACGGAGGAACAGAGTCCCTTAAAACCACGGTAAAATTCATGATAAAGTTGGTTTACCAGTCTAGGCCAGGAACGCAAGAGAGATTAGACCTAGAGAAAACCGAGAGGAGGCTGCGGTGATACTTAATAAATTGGTGGTTTAGTATAAAGACACGTATACAGTGGCGGCTTGTGATCATTTTTTTTGGTGGGGCCAGATATTTTTTTCCTTATAAATCATGATTTTTGGTTGCTATATTTTCATTTATAAAATAATAAATACACGTTTTACATTATTTTTGGTGGGGCCCGGCCCCACTGGCCCTTAATGACGAGCCGCCACTTCACGTATATATGCTATCATATAATAATAATAATAATAATTCCTCTCGTACCGTTATAAGTTACATAGGGCATGCAAGTAATTTATCCATACCGCTCTATCCTGGGCAGCTCGCTCAATCTCATCCATGGAACTGATACCGATATTTCTTGCCTCTCTCAGCAAAGTTCGTTTCAGGGACTCCTTAGGTCATCCTCTCTTTCTTGAACCCTTTGAATCCCACTTCAATGCCTGCTTTGATATTCGTTGATCACTTCTTCTCAAGGTGTGTCCAACATATCTCCATCTTCTCTTTCTTATAACAGTTGTCACTAGTGGTTGACCAGACAAGTCTCTGATTTCATCACTTCTCCTGAATTCGTTCCACTTTATATTCATTATTTTTCGCAGACATCTATTTTCAAATGCATTCAACTTGCTTTCTATATCTTGTCATTTTCCATGGTATCATATAAAAAAAAGTTAATTACATATCCTTTACATGACTTTGCGAATCAACCCCAGCTTTTAAACGCTGTTTGTGATTTTCTAGGCATTATTACGTTCAGTAGTTTGCCATTGCTTTCTGAACGGGTGGTGCCATCGTTTTTTGTAAAAATCCATGCAAACAATTTGCAACCAAACTGTCCGTAGCGTGATTCGAACTCAGAACGTCGGGGTTAATAGACCGAGTCACTAACCCCTAAACCACAGACGCCAAATGGTATCATATACGCAAGCACAATGAATAATCAAATGGTTGAACTAACAGAAATCCTGCATTTTTTAGACGACGACGGATAACAGAAACTATCGATTAAACGAGTGACGGTTAATCGAGGTTTTACTGTATATATAAATACAAAATATACATATACTATTTTTTTTCCGATCCAGAAGCATTTGAGCTTTCAGCTCTTCGGCTCTTTGCCATGGACATCGTAACCCTTTGGTTAGGTGACACGAACACTGTAAATCTGGAGAACCTGTGGCTTTTCTACCAGCCCGCGGAATTGAGCCTTCACTCAAAGGGAGCTTGTCACCCGTCGTCCAACACTCTACTAACACGTATGGCCACATCAAGCGTCACAATGCCTGGAGAGAACAATATTAGAGGGCAGGGCAGTCTCAGGACGCAGAGGCAGTCCAAGAAGATGATGGCTAAAAAAGTTAATTGCGTATCCTTTACAGGACTTTGCGAATCAACCCCAGCTTTTTAACACTGTTTGTGATTTTTCTAGGCTTACGTTCAGTAGTTTGCCATTGACTACAAGATATTAAAGAAACCATGAATATGACCATCGACGAAGTGGGTGAACTAGCAAGAGACAGAGTGAATTTCAGATGCGCTGCAAAGAGAGCAAGGCTCTATAAAGAACACGCACCTTGATGATGATAAATGAGAACAAGGGAGGCGATTGAAGAGAGGTCGATCCTGGATGGCCGAGGCAGAGGATATTATTAAACAGGTCTGTACTCTAGATGAGCTGAGGCACGGTGACGAATGGATGCCTATATCAGAGGATATGACTGCTTACGCCAGGGTTATCAGCACACTTGGACGCCGCTGTAGAGAATGGGCCCCGGGCGTCGTCAATGCAGAAATTCTTGCACTCGTGGATCAGCACTCCCACCCAGGTGATATCATTATCTACACCGATGGCTCTGTCAAGAGTGGCACCAGATCATCGTGGGCTTACTCAGCACAACGAAACGGTCGCACACTTCATGAGGACTGCGGGGCTTTTGAGACAACGACATCGAGCATGACTATGGAGATCACCGCCGCCTCCAGGGCTCTGTCATGGGTGGCTGAGCAACAGGTTACCCATACGATCATCATATCAGACTCGATGAGTATGCTTCAACTGATTGCATCTGGAAGTATGCGGGTGGAATGGGTGAACAGCATTCGGAGATCACATCTCAAGAAAATGACTTGGCTGTACACGCCTGGACATGCTGGAGTGCGGGGTAACGAGCGTGCTGACTCTCTTGCAAACAGTGCCCCGACTCAAGTGGGCAGAAGCATGGACAGAGCCGATATCATCAATGCGGTACGCTCTCAATTGTGTGTCATGGGCGGGTCTCAGACACTGGAACGAGTTCGAGAATTAGGTGTTAAGTTTGGACATGCCAGACAGTGTCGTCTTCGTGGTGAGAGAGAAGATATAGTAATCAACTTCTCATGGGTACTGTGAGCAAATGGACTTTGGGATGGCTGCTGCAACGGAGGACAGAGCACGAATGGGAATGCCCAATGTGCCATGACGTCGATCGCATAACATAACATAACATAACATAACAAAACTTCTATTACTTCATAGAAAACTAACTCTCCCCACGACGCTTCACGGCAATGTGGTTAAGATAAGATAAGATTCTATTTTGTCTACCAAATACTTATTCAGCGTCAATTTGTTGCCAAATATAGTAAGAAAATAAGTGTTTATAATATCTGTTTTCCAACCATCAAATTGGAAACTACGATATTATGCCCGTATTTTTATCTGACAAGCAAGTGTAGCAAGATAGGTGATGTACAGCGGTGTTGTAGTTGTAAATTAAATCGCATCGTCTCACTTTATGGCCAGAAATGACATAAAATATTATGGTCGTAAATATGTTGCTCTACGCAGTATGGTGTCATTTTTATAAATATTTTATTTATTATTATTATTGTATGACCTTTTCCGTCTTTACAGACGGTCAATTGGCAAGTTTTTATTAGGGAAGTCTTGCAGGATGTGCTCTGGGGACTGCTTTGGTGCTCCACATGTTCAGGCAGCCGAGTCCCTGAGACCCATTCTGTGGAGGTGTGCTCTGAGACTGCAGTTTCCCGTTCTAAGTCTGAAGACTGTGGTCTGTGCTTTCTGTTTAGTGTATTTATACTGTCGTGCTCTGGGTTGTATCCTCCGTTTGTTCTTCTCCAGATCATTTTTCTGGATTGTCTCAGGAGAATCTTTGCTTCTGTAAAACTTTGTGTTGGGTGGTGTTGTGTTAGGCTCCCTCCAGCCCTTGCGAGTTTGTCAGCCTGTTCATTTCCTGGTATGCCACAGTGTGCTGGTATCCACTGCAAGACTAGTTCTGATTTTTTGACAGCAAGCTGATTGTTTGCCGTATGTCCTGAATGAGCTTGTCTTGTCTGGGACATGAGATGGCCTGGAGTACGGATCTTGAGTCGCTAAAGACTGTAATATATGTTGTTGACACTTGCTGGTCGTTGAGAATCTGTATATCTGCAAGGAGGGCTGTTGCCTCTTCTCTAAAGTTGGTGCATGTTTGTCCTGCTGCCAGAGATTGTGTTTCTGTGGAAATCTGGCCAACAGAAATAACCCTACAAAACAAATTATGGAGCACCGGTGAAGACCTCAAGCACACCGCACTGTTTATGACACATACCGATGTAGTCGCATAGCAGAAGTTGATCGCAGAAGAAGAGGAAATTGTGAAAACCTCTGATATTTTGCCTTTCTCTCTTTTCTTTCAGCTCATACATAAGTCTCTTCTCAAAAGACTGCGCCTATGTGCAATATCACTTTCCACACAACTCTGTCATCAGCTAGTTTTCCCATGTGCTGGGACCTATAGAAAAGTTTTTCATTAAGGCCTTGCAGACATCTTTATATCTGAGCAGTGGTCTGCCCTGTTGCCTCTTTCCTTCCGAAAGTTCACAGAACAACATTTTCGAGCCGAAAGCAAAGATGGTGTTCTTTCCCTTTGCGCCTAGACTGGGCAGCTGATATGGAGAATGCGCCTTGCCCATTTTGCACATGCCCCCTCTCTACCCCACCGTTTCATCCAAAGGAAAGACAAAGTCTATACGTCTGGAATCAAGCAGGGCTTGCAGGAGATTCCAGAAGATGGAAAGGAAAGTAGATATTGGGATATTATGGCTATTTCCCTTATAATTTAATGAAATGCAAATCGTGACTTATCCTTTACAAGACTTAGCCATCAACCACAGTAAACGATTGATCGATTTTCTTCTTCACCTTTCAACTCCCAACGGAGCACAGGTCTTCAACAAAATTCTTCCAACTCTTCCTCTCTCTTGCCATCCCTTCCATTTCTTTCCACATTTTGCATATCCTTTTAATATTAGCCTCCAGCTCTCTTCTCTAAGTCTGTCTTTCCCTGCGGGTTCCAAAACAGTACCTGTCTTGCAATGCTTCCGGTCGGTGGTCGATTTTCTAGGCACCACTTATACGTTCAGTAGTTTGCCATTTCTTTCTAAAATGTGAGGTCTAATTTTATTTTCGTAGAAATCCAAGGCAATTAATTTGCTTCCAAACTTGATCAAGCTCACTACCGCTTAAGCTACAGACGCCCACTACAACTTACTACATGAAGTTAATGTATAACCATAATAGCCATCATCACCATCATCATCATTCTTATCATTACCACCATCGCCATCATCAACATTATCATCATCATCAACAAAATCGTCGTCATCATCATCATCATCATCACCAGCATCATAACTAGTATCATCATCAAGATAATCACCACCATCATTACCATCATTGTTGTACCATCAGAGAAGTTGTCTTGCGTGGAGAAATGTCAACAAGATCAAATAATTCTCTCCCCTTCCCCTAATCCTCTAAATCAGCTTGCGCTTGCATATAAAACAGGTCAAAACGATACTATTTCCTTCAGATATGAATTAAGTTTAAAATGGTGGATTGGTGGGTGGGAAAAATAGAAGTTCAAACGATCACAGAAAACTCTAAACTCCCAACTTAATGCTAGCTCACAAAAATAGATGAGAGTGGACGATTACCGCCATTGTTGCGACTCGCTCTCAGTACAAGCAGACTGCATTAGTTGGACAATGGCGACCGGAAGAAGCAAGTTGAGTCTGCGAGCGAATTCCTATTTGTGGCCGACTCCATTGATAGAGGTCACTGCGAACGTTAAAAATTAACGACGTTATGAGACCGGGCTTAGTTCTAGCAGACACAGACTCCGCACCTTCAGTAAGAGAGGTCGTTGACTTTGACAAAATAGTAACTTTGATTTTCTGCTGGGTAATTGCATCTGTACAATATAGGTATCGAAATATTTTCATTAACTTTTATTAGGCTATGTCTGCCTGCCCAGCGTGCTCGTAGGACGACGGGTGACAAGTCCCCTGTGAGTGCGGTTCAATTTCGCAGGCTGGCAGAAAAGCCACAGGTTCTCCAGATTTACGGTGTTCGTGGCACCGAACCTAAGGGTCCAAGAGCTGAAAGCTCAAGTGCTTCTGGATAGGAAAAAAATTAGACTTGAAAATTTCCATAGGTTTCAATAAATTGAATATTTCCAGAGATTTCACTAAACTTGAAAATACATACTATTAAATTTTCCATAAAATTTTTCCATTTTATGCTGACTTTCTATAAACTTCACTAAACTGTCAAATATTTATATAAACTTCCCTAAACTATCAAATGTTTCTATAAACTTCCCTAAACTATCAAATGTTTCTATAAACTTCCCTAAACTATCAAATGTTTCTATAAACTTCCCTAAACTATCAAATGTTTCTATAAACTTCCCTAAACTATCAAATGTTTCTATAAACTTCCCTAAACTATCAAATGTTTCTATAAACTTCCCTAAACTATCAAATGTTTCTATAAACTTCCCTAAACTATCAAATATTTCTATAAACTTCCCTAAACTATCAAATGTTTCTATAAACTTCCCTAAACTATCAAATGTTTCTATAAACTTCACTAAACTATCACATTTTATTATAAACTTCACTAAACTGTCAAATGTTTCTATAAAATTCACTAAACTATCAAATGTTTCTATAAATTTCACTCAATATGGGGTCTCTGTGGCTGTGTGGTTAAGCTATTTATCGTGCGAGTCGAATGTCGTGGGTTCGAAACCTTGAATTGTTGCTAGAACCACCAAGTTCGTTCTTTTTGCAATACTTTCGGCAAGTGGCGTACTATTTCTGCGGAGAGGGACCGAGCCATATGGGGTAAAACTCGTTGCAATGAAATCAATCCTTCGGCTTTAACATCTTTTTTAAGACTTCACTAAACTTTCAAATGTTTATATAGACTTCACCAAACTGTTAAATGTTTATATAAACTTTACTAAACTGTTTAATTTTTATAAAGACTTCACTAAATTGTCAAATTTATATATCAACCAAGTGTCATGCCTGCCGGCGTATGCGACCATGTCTCTCCCCAACTCTCTGTAGTTGGTGCAGTTAATCAGTTCTGACGTCGATCTTTTGTTGAACCACGATTTCAGACCATCCAACACAAAGATTCTCAAACGTTTTCGTCCCACCACCACGTTGCACAACATAGACTTTGTAACGACCCCTTCCCCAGTAAAACAGTTTGCCAACGAACCCCCATCCACATATATATATACATGCTCTATTTTCATTGTGCCCCCATCCACATATATATACACATGCTCTATTTTCATTGTGCGCCCCATCCACATATATATACATGCTCTATTTTCATTGTGCAGCCCCAATTCCACATATATATATATACATGCTCTATTTTCATTGTGCCCCCCATCCACATATATATACATGCTCTATTTTCATTGAAACATAGAAAATGGATATATATTTCTGTTATACACTCAATTTTCAAATGATTATATGCATAAATTAGAAAATTGATGAAAAAATGAATCGTGTAAGATGGGCATAAGATGAATTAAAATGCAGAATTCCAATTTTTAATGATTGTTCAAACGCAAAATCACAAAAACTCCCCCAAATGCTTCTGAACTCACTACGCCCCCTGGAAGGCTTCAGCGCCCACTTGGGGACGGTACCGCCCACTTTGGGAACCACTGATTTAGATAAATAATAACAATCTACGTTATACATTTTTTAGGCGTCTTTTAAAATCACATTTCTCGTGACGTAGTCTCGCCCGGACGTAAATTTCACTGAACATAGACTGTATAAACACCCTGTACATCTAAACGTCGTCTCTTTTTATGCAATGACGTCGTATTTGTTCATCCGACAAGCAATTTGTTCATCCGACAGGCAATCTGTTCATCGGACAAGCAATTTGTTCATAATTTAATCACCTGTGATACAGTTACCTCCAAA
>CM036775.1:19220564-19353064 GCA_020796225.1 Arion vulgaris
GATTTGTGGAAATCCATGATCGCCTGCTCCAGCCAGCACGGCACTTGATGATAATGTTGTATATGAACAAGATAAGCACATAGTCATAGATTCATAATGAAGTCGTTTAAAAACAACTGAGCATAGAAGAGATGGCACGCTCGAAACAATATCCAATGACGCAAGACGTATTTATTCGTATGTGACTGAGTTGTTTTGCCAATGTCACACAGACGCTAATGGTGCGGACATGTCGTTCTGCAAAAGTTACAAGTATTTGAAACAGGTAAATATGTTGCGTGTTGTCTTTGATGTATGTTTTATATTGCTCAATAATGTAAAACTGTTTATTTTTAACCGCTGTATATTGTAAGTTTAATTTGTTGGCAGATGGACAAAATGGAGTCGAATGTATTCAAGAATGTCCACAGGATACATAATCTACAAGTGTGGGCATCAGTAGCGGTTCGGCATTAAGGGCCAGTGGGGCGGGCCCCACCAAAAATAATGTGTAACGTGTATTTAGTATTTTATAAATTAAAATATAAAAACCGAAAACCATGATTTTTCCGAAAACTGTTGTCTGGCCCCACCAACAAAAATGATCACGAGCCGCCACTGGTGGGCATCATTGGTTGTGAATCATGGACTATTACACAAACAACAAGAACGAAAATCTAGTCCTTCGAAACTAAATGTTGCAGAAAGATCCTACGAATACCATGGACAGAAAAAAGGAAGAACACTAATGTCCTGAAGAACTGAATATTACAGACAATTGGCTGATAAACAATATACTATCCAGAAAAATTAGATACTTTGGTCACATTAAGCGTCACGATGGCCTGAAGAGAACAATATTAGAGGGCAGGGTTCCAGGACGTAGAGGCAGACCAAGAAGAAGATGGTTACAAGATATTAAAGAAACCATGAATATGACCATCGACGAAGTGGGTGAACTAGCAAGAGACAGAGTGAATTTCAGATGCGCTGCAAAGAGAGCAACGTCCTTTAAAGGATATGCACCTTGATGACATAATCTACGCATCTGTGGTTGAGATAACTGAACGACTGGAGAGAATGCAGAATGAAGCTATGTGTATCATCCTGGACTGCACTAGGCATGGGGAAGAAAGGATGCCTATATCAGAGGATATGATTGATTACAGCAGGTTTGTCAATACACTTGGACTCAGCTGTAGAGAATGGGTCCCTGACGTCGCCAATGCGGAGATTCTTGCACTCTTGGATCAGCACTCCCATCCAGTGGATATCATTATTTACACCGATGGCTCTGCCAGACGCGGAACCAGATCATCGTAGGCTTATTCAGCACTGCCCAAGTGGTTACCGGGGCCCAAATTTGGGGTGTAAAGAATAGAACCATTGTTACCTGCCACGCATGTCGTAAGAGGCGTCTAATGAGGTTTGGCTGAAATCGGATGCACGTGTCCGCTAGGAATGCTAACCCGAAACAAATGCTTGCAGAAAACTGATGCACCAGGCCGTAAGGCGCATAACATGGTGCAACGACCCTCACAATGAGGAATGGGATAACGGATTCTACGGCCGCCAATCTGCCTCGGAGATTTAGCCACGCAGTAAGAATGTCAGACTACCATCACGAGGGTGGCCAAAACTTACTACTGGAAGAGGTCGGCACAAACGGGGAAGCAGAAATCATAGGAATTATATCCTACAGAACTGCCCCTAGTGTACAGGCTTGAGAAAAAAGAGGTGGCCACTTACACTAGTGTTCAAGACAAACTGTATGGTGTGGCTGATAATCTAAGGCAGACGGCTGCCTTTATTAGATAATCCGAAATCTCAATCTACTGAGAATGCAGAAGACAAACTGTATGGTGTGGCTGATAATCTGAGGCAGACGGCTGCCTTTATTAGAGAATACGAAATCCCAATCTAGTGAAAACGCAGAAGAAGAAGAATTCAGCACAAAGAAACGATAGCACACTTCATGAGAACTGCTGTGCTTTCGAGACAACAACATTGAGCATGAATACGGAGATCACCGCTGCCTCCAGGGCTCTGTCATGGGTGGCTGAGCAACAGGTAACCTATACGATTATCATATCAGACTCAATAAATATGCTTCAAAGAATTGAATCTGGAAGTATGCGTGTGGAATGGGTGAACAGCATTCGGAGATCACATCTCAAGAAAATGTCTTGGCTGTACACACCTGGACATGTTGGAGTACAGGGTACCGAGCGTGCTGACTTTCTTGCAAACAATGCCCGATTCAAGCGGGCAGAAGTCCGATAGAGACGTCGAACTTCACTAAATAGCACTGGCCGTAAAATTACCGAGGGTACGAGGACTCAAGGCATGTGGACCGGACCACAGATTTCCTGTAACAATCACACTTTAAGAATCTTAACTTCAAGTACTTCTGAAGACAGCGAAGAATCGCCTTTATAGTGAGGAAACACAGCCAAATGGTAAGCAGGCCTCACGCAAAACTCAGGTCCAATATCAGGTGTCATGACTTCCTCCTGAATTGACAGCGGGCGATCGCAGAAGAAGAATATTAGTTTAGACACTGAAACCAAATCTAAACTGTAGAAATCTTACTTTAAACAAACAAAGTGACAATGATGGCATAATAAACAAAGAGATGTATTTGTTTTTTCTTTTCTTTCACTGAAGTTTTCATTTCCAAACTGAATTTTGCGTAAAACGTTTCATTCAGGCGCGTGCTTGTAAATTCTACACTGGCAGCCGTGTTAATGTACTCGTAATTAATTCTCCCTACAGGCAGATTTTCCGCTTCGGTACCGTTACGTCCGGTAGACAGGACCGACAAATGCGACAGTAGTCGCGAGACTAGTTTGAGCGTCTCTACAATGTAGTAACATGCTTACTTCAACAAATACTCAGTGCATGTCCCAGGCAAAGAGATGTAACTCTAGAATATTTTGTACTGTTTTCACTGATTTATTTACATAGTTATCCCTAACGAACGCTGTACCCGTGAGCCATTGTTTCCGGTCTCCTACATCCATTTCTGTGGTCAGTTAACAAGGGTCTTGATCACAGGAATCGCCGTGTGGTTCCAGGGCATGCAATGGAAGCAAAGAATAGTACCACTGCGACCTACAAGGCATGTCGTAAGAGGCGGCGGATATTGGATCTAGGCAGTGGCGGCTCGTCATTAGGGGCTAGTGGAGCCGGGCCACCAAAATAATGTGTAACTGTATTTTTAGTTAATAATTAAAATATAACCTAACCAAAACATGATTTTTCTCGAAAATTTGAGTCTGGCCCCACCAACAAAAAGGATCACGAGCCGCCACTGGATCTAGGAAGCTACCTAGTAAATGAAAAGTATCGCAGAAATCAGATGTGCTGGTCTGCTTGTAGGTGCATAACTGACACAACGTACAATTGCTCTTAGGCTCAGATATCATACAAAGCACACAGAATGGTTAACAAATGGTCGATATGGAGCTTTCGAAGAAGAAGATCAAAGGAAAGCGTGTAGCAACAGAAGAAGAAAGTAATAAACATAAATACAACATTTCTACACACAACTGTCATGAAGCTAACCAGATGTTGACACACGACGTAACACACCGTGTAGATAAATAAAGAATGAAGCGGTCTCTGTCGAGTAGAGATTATGTGCTCGTCTCTCGTGCCAAAAGTACCAGGTTCGCTCCCTCGTAGAGTCATCTGGATATTTTTCCAGAGATCCTTCATCTCAGTGTAGGTGAGATCGAGTTCCTAGTACTATCGGAGACAGACGATAAAACGTAGGTCACGTATTCAATTTGAGCACGTAAAAAAACGCCCGAGTGGTTACCGGGTCACAAATTTGGGGTGTAAAGAATAGAACCACTGTTGCCTGCCACGCATGTCGTAAGAGGCGACTAAGGAGGTTTTGCTGAAATCGGATGCATGTGTCCTAAATATGTAGAAGTCTATGCATTTAGGGGCCTACCAAACCAATGTGCAACGATACCGTTCTTGGCAAAGATCAAACATATCACAAGAGTGATTAAAATTGGTCGTGGAGAACGAACGCAAAGAAGAAGAAGAAGCACGTAAAAGAACCATTGGCAGTTCAAAATCGAGAAGAGCAGGCTGAAAAGCCGCTGCCCGGGCAAAACTCATTAGCAAAGATTAAAAATACAAATTCCGACACAAATATCTTCACCATTTTCAAAATTACATCGGGAACCCTCGCTGGTGCTACAGAATTCGTGCACTGCAGCTGAGATCTTCCTGTGTAAGAAAGAGATCGGAGCACATATGGTTACTCACCGAAGTGCAATGATGATGGTTCTATCACTCAATCATTATATCAAAGCGCATGTGTGTTGTCGGGCTCGCAAGGGAGCAAAGAATATTAACACTGCGACCTACAAGTCATGTTATAAGAGGTGGTTGAGGTAGGGGTCTAGGGAAGCTATCCTATTAAATAAAAAGCGTCGCATAAATCAGATGTGCTGGCTTACTTGTAGGCGCATAACTGGCACAACGTAGAATCGCTCTTATGCTCATTTCACATACAGTGGGTTTTTTTTCCAATCCAGAAGCACTTGAGCTTTTCAGCTCTTCGGCTCGGTACCATGGACATCGTAACCCTTCGGTTCGGTGCCACGAACACCGTAAATCGGGGGAATATGTGGCTTTTTCTGCCATCCCGCGGAATTGAACCGGCACACACAGAGGGATAGTCACCCATAGTCCAACGCGCTACGAACACGCTTGTGGACATTTCCTTATCATGTTTAACCAATTTACTAAGGACTTTGGAGAAGTTAGTAATCAATCTAGGACAGAATATGCTGAGGACTGATTTATTATCCATTGTTGGTGCCTGGCTGCGCCTGAGGTCAGTTATTGTGGGCTCGTGAGGGTAGTAATGGGTTCCATTCAAATTACTTCTGTCAAACTTACCTGCCCGGCATTGTTGAGGTCCTGGTTTATTCTAGTCAAATAAACGCGAGTCACTTGCAAACGGAGAAGATCTCCCTGTCATGGGAGCGAATACTGAAGAGACAAGCTACTGCTGATGAAAGTCATTCTACAATAATGTCTTTAATTCCTTTAAATATTGGAAAATGATTTTCAATCGCAAAATCTCTTCAGTGAAACTCGTCTGAGCTTAGCATGCAAGATTAATCTATTCAGCGCCATTATCCTGGTGCTTATCCTTCGGCGATGTGTCCGGTTTCAGCCAGATTTTACTCGGTTCGCTCTCCGTCAGCCTTTAGCTGTCCCCAGCCGACCTGCAAGGCAGCAGGCTAAAAAATATTATGTTTGAAATGGATTGACTGTAGATTTATCTACATGTCGATTACATAATAATAGCCAACAACCACTAAGTATCGATTAGTTCACCGTGACTACTAAGTATCGAATATTTGTTGACAAAAAAAATACTAAGGAGTAGCTATAAATATCTAAAATTACTTAACCGCAAATTACTAACAAGACTAAACAAGGCCATCTATAACATACAGAAAGAAGAAGCTGTGGCTAAGTTCTGTGAGTGCGGGTTCAATTCCGCGGGCTGGTACTTTTTTTTTTCCGATCCAGAAGCACTTGAGCTGAAAGCTCAGCGGCTCGGTGTCATGGACATCGTAACCCTTCGGCTCGGTGCCACGAACACCGTAAATCTGGGAACCTGTAGCTTTTCTGCCAGTCCGCGAAGTTGAACCCGCACTTACAGAGGATTAGTCACCCGCAGTTCAACGCGCTATGAACACGCTGGGCACGCGGGCAACGCGCGGGCTGGCATAAAAGCCACGGGTTCTCCAAATTCACGGTGTTCGTTGCACTGAATCGAAGGATTACAAGATCCATGGCACCGAGCCGTAGATCTGAAAGCTGCTCAACTGCTTCTGGATCGGAAAAAAAATGATATGACAAATACTTAATATGAACTGTAATATAACTCACTAAAAATAATTATAGAAAGTCTTACGTCACATTTGATGTATCAGCGGATAGCGATAACAGTCCCCCTTACGAAATAATTAACGCACTCGAGTCGACCAGATGTGGGGCGATAGCAGGGGTCAAGCAAACCGAAGTGCAGTGGAAAGGCTTGACCTGTTAGCACAAACAGTGGCGGCTCGTCATTAAGGCCCAGTGGGGCCAGGCCACAACAAAAATAATGTGTAACGTGCATTTACTATTTAATAAATTATAACCTAATCCAAAAACCATGATTTTCCCGAAAATTTGTGTCTGTCTCCACAAACAAAAAGGATCACGAGCCGCCACTGAGCACAAACCTTTTAATCATTAAAAAAAACAACTAAATTTTTACTTTTATTTTGTGAGTAAATATAACCATATGGTATATCATAGAAACATGGATGTGAAACTATGCAATATGTAATGTATCATGACTGGATGTGAAACTATACAATATGTAATGTATCATGACTGGATGTGAAACTATGCAATATGTAATGTATCATGTGAAGATGATGAAACTATACAATATTATTTTGTGATGTGAAACTCATAGTAGTATCATGACTGGATGTGAAACTATGCAATATGTAATGTATCATGACTGGATGTGAAACTATACAATATGTAATGTATCATGACTGGATGGAAACTATAATGAACAACTGATGTGAAACTATGCAATATGTAATGTATCATGACTGGATGTGAAACTATACAATATGTAATGTATCATGACTGGATGTGAATATGCAAATGAATTATCTACTGGATGTAAACTATCAATATGTAATGTATCATGACTGGATGTGAAACTATACAATATGTAATGTATCATGACTGGATGAAACTATGCAAATGTATTATCATGACTGGATGAACTATGCATATGTAATATCATGACTGATGTGAAACTATGCAATATGTAATGTATCATGACTGGATGAAACTAGCAATATTAATGTATCATGACTGGGAAACTATACAATATGTAATGTATCATGACTGGATGTGAAACTATGCAATATGTAATGTATCACAACTGGATGTAAACTTATACAATATGTAATGTATCATGACTGGATGTGAAACTATGCAATATGTAATGTATCATGACTGGATGTGAAATAGAATAGCTTTTAGATTATCTGTTTGATAGGCCATTCACAACACTTTGTCCTCAGATGTACTTGACAACTGATGTCCCCACATGTGTTTGCTGATATATATAATAACATCACTGTCATGTTTGATAACAACTACACTAAAAAAACTGTTATAATTAATTTCTCTATGATCATTCATTCATTCCTTATTGCTTTTGTTCATCTTCCGACGTCTCTTCCACGCTGTTGTTGTTGTTGATATAAAAAATAATAGTAATAATTTCAATCGTAATAGGGCCTGCAAGCAATTTCTCCATACCGTTCTATCCTGGGCAACTCGCTCAATCTCCTCCATGGAACTGAGACCGATATTTCTTGACTCTCTCAGCAAAGTGTGTTTCAGGACCTCCTTAGGTCGTCCTTTCTTTCTTGAACCCTTTGCATCCCACTTCAATGCCTGCTTTGATATTCGTTGATCATTTCTCCTCAAGGTGTGTCCAACATATCTCCATCTTCTCTTTCTTATAACAGTTGTCACTAGTGGTTGACCAGACATTTCTCTGATTTCATCACTTCTAAATTCGTTCCATTTTATGTTCATTATTTTTCTGCTGTAGTTTAATTGTTGATATAGATAATTTAATAACAAAAGAAAACTGCTGTATTTATTTGTTTGCTTCCGTACTTTAGACATTAACATATTTGTATACACAATGTTCATTTATGTATTATGGTTACAATCTGTTCTGTCACAGACAGTGGCGGCTTGTAGTCATTTTTCCTGGTGGGGCCAGACACAAATTTTCCTGAAAAATCATTTTTTTTTTTGGAGTATTTACTATTGTTTGTCCATTCCGGAAGTTCCCCTTTCAATTATTGGTGGGGCCAGGCCCCACTGGCCCTTAATGGCAGCCGCCCTGGTCACAGACCTTTATTATATGTTTCTTTGTTTCACTCACCTTTGAAGACCACAGACATTTATTGATATACGCTATGTATACTTTGTTCAACGTTTTCCGTCCTTCACTAAGAGGACAGACAGACGGGAATGAGACCGCATTAATGACCCACTTATTATTTTCGTTCAATGCGCTCTAGAGTAGTCTAGACTTTGTATTCATAGACGTTTTTGTTCAAATTCGAATTGACTTTTATATACACGGACTCGAACCAGCACCACAACAAATCAACGCTTGCAGCTGGTATTTTCTTCACTACATATCCATTGTGATATATTTAACTTATGTGACGCCTTGTGGTGCCGGGGCCCGCTAGGGAAGCAAAGAATAGTACCACTGCAACCTACAATGCATGTCGCAAGAGGCGACTGATGTAGGCCCTAGGGATGCTACACTAGTAAATAAAAAGCAGCGCAGAAATCCGATGGATGTGCTGGCCTACTTGTAGGCACATAACTGGCACAGTGTACAGTCGCTCTTCGGACTCAGATCACATACAAATCACAACGTGTTTTTGTCAAAGAGCGATATGGAGCGCTTGAAGACGAATAATTATGTGACACACCAGTCTTGTTCTCCTCGTCCCTTGATACGGTAAGATATTAATACAGCTTTCAAAGTATTCACTAAAATAAATAAAACGCAAATAACTGCATAAGTGTGCATACATAATAGTATGAGAAAAGTACAGAAACGTAAAATAAAACTATCTACAGTATTTAGATTTTGGCATTTATTTTGATTAAATATTAGTTTAATAATAAAGTGACAATTATTCTTGTTATCTCCCTTAGATGATTAAAGAAAACAAGAGTTCAGTGCCTTTTGTTTATGAATGGTAATAACTGAGGTTTCTCTCTCACTCTCGATTCCCATATTTGAGATTTGAAAATTAAACTTTATAAAATGTTTTGTTAAGTCTAAGTGACTACACAATAACACAAGACATGGCCTTATATAAATATAAGCACATTTCTAGTCACAAACAGAGCCTCATTGTATATTTCTGAACACATTACTGGTATGTTCTTCTTCTTCAAACGCTCCATATCGACCACTTGTTAACCACTCTGTGTGGTTTGTATGTGATCTGAGCCTAAGAGCGATTGTACGCTGGGCCCGTTATGTGCCTACAAGTAGACCAGCACATCCGATTTCTGCGATGTTTTTATTTACTATAGTAGCTTCCTATGTCATACATCAGTCGCCTCTTACGACATGCCTTGTTGGTCGCAGTGGTATTTTTTTTTTCTTTTGTCCGCTTTCAACTCAGACGAAGTTTCATCTCTGAAACTGATTTTTGCGTGAAAATCCGTTTTCCAATTTCTTACAATGGCAGCAGCGTGCACATTGTAAATTACTTTAAACTGGCAGCCGTGTGCTCAATGTACTCGTAATTAGTATTCCCTCGCCATACATGCAGATTTTCTCCGACTTCAGAGGTACTCACGTTATCGTCCTGAGTAAGACCAGGGACTCGAACAAATGCCGGACAGTAGGTTCGAACCCGAGCTATGAGGCGTCTCACAGCTAGCAGGCCGAGCTACTATCAACTACTCTAGGCAGTCCCCGGTCGCAGTGGTATTATTCTTTGCTTCTTTTGCGGGCCCCGGTACCAAATGGGCGGAATTAATCAGAAAGCCACAAATATCAACACAAGACGACTACTATAATATGAGCAGATTGGTACAACCTGTCATTCTGCGTCTCAGAACAAGATGCAATGTACTATGCTGACACATGTATACAAAATTCAAGATTATGCACCTCAGAGCAAGATGCAATGTACTATGCTGACACATGTATACAAAATTCAAGATTCTGCGCCTCAGAACAAGATGCAATGTACTATGCTGACACATGTATACAAAATTCAAGATTCTGCGCCTCAGAACAAGATGCAATGTACTATGCTGACACATGTATACAAAATTCAAGATTCTGCGCCTCAGAACACGATGCAATGTACTATGCTGACACATGTATACAAAATTCAAGATTCTGCCCCTCAGAACAAGATGCAATGTACTATGCTGACACATGTATACAAAATTCAAGATTCTGCCCCTCAGAACAAGATGCAATGTACTATGCTGACATATGTATACAAAATTCAAGATTAGCATTTCAGCCAGGGACAGGCACATTTACCAAGATTTGTGATATACGATCTTCAAGTTAGGATAGCGGCCATGTGGTGCCGGGGCCCGCAAGGGAAGCAAAGAATAGTACCACTGCAATCTACAATGCATGTCGTAAGAGGTGATTGATTTTTACCCCTAGGGATGCTACCCCAGTAAATAAAAAGCAGAGCAGAAATCGGATGTGCTGGCCTACTTGTGGCGTGGGCGCATAACTGGCACAACCTACAACCGCTCTTAGGCTCAGATCACATACAAATCACAGAGTGGTTGACAAGTGGTCGATGTGAAGTGTTCAAAGAAGAGGAAAGAAGTTGGAATAGGATCAACATTTGAAGTGCTCTGCCCTAAGTGCCATACGGCGCAACGTACTCATGTTTCAGTTTGAAATATCTTCATTACATTCCGGACATGTCCAAATGTGCTCTGATTTCCTTCGCAATATCTCCAACAGCATCCAGCGACTGACCGTACCAGTTCGATGTCGATTGATGAGCCTACCCATATACCTGTTGTGTTGCTCTTTTCTAGACGCTTCAATCTTCAACCCAAGTTCCTGCAATCTAGCTGATCATCTGGATTGGTTTAGATCAGCGTTTCCCAAAGTGGGCTGTACCGCCCCCAGTGGGCGCTGAAGCGTTCTAGGGGGCGATAGTGGGTTCAGAAGAATTTGGAAGGTGTTCAGGCGATTAGGGATCGGTGGCTCATTAAAGAAGAAATTAATCATACATATTTTTAAATAAATCTTTTTCTGATTTTGCGATTGAATAATCATTTAAAATTTGAATTCTGCATTTAAATTAATCTTATGCCCGACTTACACGATCCATTTTTTCATCAATTTTCTATTTCAAGCATATAATAATTTGAAAATTGACCAAGTATGACAGAAATATATATCAATTTTCTATGTCAAAGAGAAAATAGAGTATGTATATTATATGTCGGGGGCGTTGGGAAACTGTTATAATGTGGAGGAGGCGTTACAAAATTTATGTTGTGCAAAGTGGGCGGGGTTACAAAGTTTATGTTGTGCAAAGTGGGCGGTGGGGGGCGTTACAAAGTATGTTGTGCAAAGTGGGCGGTGGGGGCGTTACAAAGTTTATGTTGTGCAAAGTGGGCGGTGGGGGGCGTTACAAAGTTTATGTTGTGCAAAGTGGGCGGTGGGGGCGTTACAAAGTTTATGTTGTGCAAAGTGGGCGGTGGGGGCGTTACAAAGTTTATGTTGTGCAAAGTGGGCGGTGGGGGGCGTTACAAAGTTTATGTTGTGCAAAGTGGGCGGTGGGGGGCGAGTTATCAGGCGGGGCAAATTTATGTTGTGCAAAGTGGGCGGTGGGGGCGTTACAAAGTTTATGTTGTGCAAAGTGGGCGGTGGGGGCGTTACAAAGTTTATGTTGTGCAAAGTGGGCGGTGGGGGCGTTACAAAGTTTATGTTGTGCAAAGTGGGCGGTGGGGGCGTTACAAAGTTTATGTTGTGCAAAGTGGGCGGTGGGGCGACAAAGTTTAGTGGCAAAGTGGCGTGGGGCGTTAGCAAAGTTTATTTGTGCAAAGTGCGGTGGGGGCGTTCAGAAGTCGATAAGGTGCAAAGGGGTGGGGCGTTAAGTTTATGTTGTGCAAGTGGCGGTGGGCGTTAAAAGTTTATGTTGTGCAAGTGGCGTGGGCGTTACGTTATGCAAGGGCGGTGGTCAAGTTTATGGCAGGGGCGTGGGCGCAAAGTTTATGCAAGGGCGGTGGGCGCGTTGTGTGAAAGGGCGGTGGGGTTACAAGTTAGGCAGTGGCGGTGGGCACAAATTTATGTGAAAGGCGGGGGCGTTAAGTTTATGCAGGCGGTGGGCGTTAAAGTTTATGCAAGGGGCGGGGACGAAGTTTGGAATCTATGTTTAGATGAAAGTCTTGTTCTACACCACAGTGGGCGTTCAGAATGTCAGATAAAGCTAACGAAAGCGAACACAGTAAACACTGGTTGAAACCGAACACACCACAGAAGGATAAGCACCTGAGCTCCAATAGGTACTGAAGATTGTGAACGTATACCCGTTCTTGGTGTTTCGCTTTTTATATATCACATTAGAATGATAAAACGACCTTAACCCTTTAGCTGCTAAAGACGTATATATACGTTTTTCCCATTCACTTCTAAAGACGCATTAACACGTCTGTTATTATCTCTCATCTGTGGGCTAAAGACGCTTAACCTTATACATACGTAACACTGGTTGAAGCGTACATCCACGTATCATGAGCCCATAGGTACAAAGAGTAGATATTCTTGTGTTCGCTTTGATATATCCAAGAAGAAAGGTTAAGAACGTTCGCGAGAAGAAAAGAATGTCAGATACATCCTTGGCCACCCAACACACCCGAAATGGTGTCAGAATGTACTCACGTTCTCGAAGCAAACCATACAGATCATAAAGAGTAGTTAACTTGGTTCATGAGAACAAATACACAGAAGAGAAATACAACTAAATAAAGATTGGTGGACAGACATAGTTAAGAGAAGAAAACACAGCACATTTCTAGCAGTGAAGCTTGACCTAAAATTCCGTATCAATTCATCTAACTTCTTTTCTGTAATGATATTTTGCATCACAGCGTCAGAATAAGAAGATATTTATGGAAAAGGCGTTTGTGTACTTCTTCTTTGCGTTCTTTCTTTACGACTAATTTTAATCACTCTTTGTGATATGTTTGATCTTTGCCAAGAACGTGTATACGTTGCACATTGGTTTGTAGACCCCTAAACGCATAGACTTCTACACGTTTAGGACACAGGCATCCGATTTCAGCCAAACCTTCTTAGTCGCCTCTTACGACATGCATGGCAGGTAATAGTGCTTCTATTCTTTACAGCCCAAATTTGGGCACCGGTAACCACTCGGGAGTGTATACGCTTCATAAACAGTATTTTTTGCCACCTATTTTATATCTGAAGTCTACTTTTTTCGAGGACGGCCTTTTTGCTTTGTATCCACTGTATCGGAGAAACATTGTTCTTTGAGGCGCACTGTCTGTTGGTAATCTGTTTATGTAACCGAGCCATTTAATTTGTTGTTTCTTGATGAAGTTCAGTACTGATGTTGTACCCACTTTTTCCTGATGTCTTCATTTTAAAAATCGGTTTCTTCTTGTTACTCCCTACATTCTGCGTAGACACTTCATCTCTGTCGTGACTAGTTTTCTTCTATCATTTAATGTCAGCGTCCAGGTTTGCCACCGATAGCATAATGTGGGGAGAAAGATTGTGTTGACCACGCTCTTTTGATGTTCATTGTGACCTGTTTGCATTTCAAAATTGGCGCCATTCTTCTTCTTCTTCTTTTGTCGTCACAGTGCTACCGGGTTGTTGCCTAGTGTCGTGGTTTTCTGTTTTTGTCTTGCGCTATTCTGGCGGCTTGTGTAATTGTTATCTTTGCTCTTTCACAGGATTCTGCTACGCCATCTAACCATCTTTTCCGTGGTCTTCCTCTTGCCTTCTTTCCCGATGTTCTGTTGTAGAAGACTCTGTATACTGTGGAGTTTGGGTGTATTCTTATTAAGTGGCTAAACCACTTCATTCTTTGTTTATCTATGTAATTCAAGCACGGTTTTGTGCCAACTTTCTTTCTTATGCTGATGTTGGAGATTCTGTCTTTTCTTGTGTTGTTGGTAACTTTTCACAGGCAACGCATTTCACATGTAGTTATTTTTGTGACTGCGCTTTGCTCAATGTCCATGTTTGGCTCTGGTAACACAAAGTAGGTATAAAAATATAAAAATGCTGTTGATCATCTGTTGCTTAGCTGCCTGTGAAATTTTGGGTGCCTTAACAATTGGGAGCCATTTATCCTATGATTTGATGCATCTATGCTGAATTTCGTTAGTTATTCTTCCGTTTGCTGAAAAAATGCTCTATATGTATGTAAAGTCTTTGACTTGTTTTAATATGTGTTTGTCGATGGAGATATTTGTAGTTTTTTTGTCTCTAGTTAATGTCAATACTTTGGTTTTGTCGATGTTTATTCTCATATCGTACTCACTGCATGTTAACTGGAGTCTTTTAATGTGTTGCTGTATCTGTTCTTCTGTTGTTGATATGATTGCCTGATTGTCGGCAAAAAGAAAATCGTTTAAGAGTTCCCAAGGTTGTTTCCTTCGCCCAAGTGGTTACCGGGGCCCAAATTGGGCATGTAAAGAATATAACCACTGTCACCTGCCATGCATGTCGTAAGAGGCGACTAAGGAGGTTGGTCGTGGGCTGGCTACCCCACACCGTAAAAACACCAGATAGCTACAGAAACCACAGCCAAGAAAATTCAAAGCTCGCCACCGAGGAAGAAGAGGGACCCCAAATAGAGGGACTCATGAAGCGACCCGGTGAAATTCGAAAGAAAATCGGGCTGCCGACTGACCTTCTTTCAACCCGGAAGATCTCCAGGATTGGCACCTGGGCAATAGAAGTAAGGAAGACCCAGAAACACCTGGAGACGGGAGTTAGAGATGGAATGCAAAAAACGGGGAGAGAGTGGCGAGATCTGGAAAAGATGGCTTTGGATAGGCGGGCTTTGAAGGCCTTGGTTGCTGACCTATGATTCCCTAGGGGCGAAGGGTGAAGAAGAAGTTTCCTTCGCTGGTGTTAGCTGTTTTACAGATTTGATCGATATATGTGATGAACAGCAGCGGTGATAGTACGCATCCTTGTCTTACCCCTAACCAAACGTGGAACTTTTCTAATAGAACTGTGTTTGTTCTAACCATACACTGGCTGTTTATATAAAGGATCTTGCATAGATTAATTAGGTAGATGGTCATTACTTTGTTGACAATACTTTACACAACTTGTTTCTATCTGTTCTTCTTCTTCTTCGAACGCTCCATATCAACCATTTGTTAACCACTCGGTGGATTTGTATGGATCTGACCCATAAGAGCGATTGAGTAACGCCGTTAAAGTCCCTGTTATGGCTTTTAATTGCGGCGCCTGATTGCAATTTTAGGCCAGCACCATCTCGATTTCGTCGATGCTTTTTGAAGTTACTAGGTAGCTTCCTAGGTCCTACATCAGTCGCCTCTTACAACATGCCTTGTAGGTCGCAGTGGTACTATTCTTTGCTTCCGTTGCGGGCCCCGGCACCCCACGGGCGATTTCTATCTAAGCGGTTGAATGTTTTTCCTGGTCCACGAACGCACCGTGTAGGTGTTTGTCAGATTCGACAGTCATTTCCACTAACTGCGTGAGGGTGAATATTGCGTCCGTACAGCTTCTATTTCTGGGAAATCCCATTTGTGAGTCGTTAAGCTGTGGCTCGATGGTATGGCGCAGTTTTCGAGTATTTTACATAATATTGTTCTGGTGTGATCCAAACTTGGTTAAATAATCTGTATAGCCAACTTATTCCGAACTCTTAGCTGCTTTGAGTAGTTCGGAATGATATTGTTGTGCTTTGTGTTTTTTCTACCTTATTACCGATATTAATAACGACTATGTTTAGTATTGCCTTATCCAATATGCTGATGACCCTCAGAACCCGCAAGCCAACCCCACCTCCCAGCGATCCAGATTGGAGAAACGTTGACCGCAAGGTCAAAGGCTAACGGCGCAATCGCTCGCCTAGGGAGATGGACTCCCTAGGTCAGTTTTATTTTAAAACTGACCTGTGGAAGTAAACCCGACAAAAATATCGGTAGAGGTCTGGCCTCCAGACCTGTGATATGAGTGGATTTACTCTGATATCCAAGAACCAGACTCCCAGCTATTGGCAAATAGCACCATTACTTTGTAGAGCTTAGTAGTTTTAGTGAACTGCTGCAGCTGGTGTTGGTTCAGCTCCAAATGTGGGGGAATTTTCCCGACCACGACGGCTCTCAGGTCGACCAGCGTCAATGGTACCGACATGATCTGGGAAAGTAAGGCGGCGCTATGCTGACCACATCAATGAGTGCCGACGTCATGAAAATACAGGCAACATGAGACTATCCACAAGTATGAAGCAAATTACACCATTACTTTGTGGAATTATATTTATTATAACATGATAGTATCACCAAAATAGATGAAACATCACTTAACGCAGACCAACAAAATGAACTGCTCTCTGTGAGACCAGTGTTTATTCCATAACTAATATTGAACAGCTCAAGAACACATAAACTTACTCCCACAATATGCCTCAAATACAACATGAAGATCAACATTCAAAAGACAGAATTCATGACTATAAGCAGAGAACATAAAGATATCAACATACAAATAAATGACCAAACGCAAAGAGGTAAGAAATCAAATACCTTGAAGTATCTTCATCTGATAGAGACTGACAGAGATCGAAACTAGAATCAGCAAGCCAACAACATTACATACAGCTACCAATTTGAAACACCAGCTATTGCAGTAGTGACTAAAAGCAGATTATAAATTAATCTTATACAACATGGCTACAGAGCCAAACATGGCACTGACAAGAACAAGAAAGGAAAATAACCAATGCGAAATGAGAGCATGAAGCAGTATAAAAAAGAAGAGACCATATAAGAAATGGGAATTAGAGAACAGTGAACAACACCTGCTATTAGATTTATTGAAAAACAGAGACTCAGATGGTTTGGCCACTTGGTCAGAATGAACCCGAATACACCAGTTGCAAGAGCGTACAACCTGAGAATGGAATCATCAAGAGGAAGGGGCAGACCAAAGAAAAGATGGGTTGATGGAGTTACAGACATCTTAAAACTCCACAATACCACACCATATCAAGCGACCGAGCGTGCATTATCTCGGAAACCGATCATCAGTTAAACCTGCTACGCCTAGCGGCAAAAAAGCAGAGAAGGACAAAGAAAGACTTTGCGGAAGTCTCAGAAGAGGCAAATGCTATGGGAGTAAACCCAAACAGAAAAACTGGAGTGGTGCCTCTAAGGCGGACAGGCATCATATGATGCCCTAACGGCAGCTCGTGCAACCAAACTGATACCAGACGTCGTGCTTGCACTCCTCTGGATTCTATCAGCGAGGTCGAGAGGGGTAGTTGACGCTTGGGCAAAACTACTCCATAAAAATTTCCCAGGCATGCGTCACTGAGTGTCAAGAAGCGTTGTGATTCAGCACAGAACAAGCTACGTGACGCAAAACCTATGGTCTCCTGAGACATAGAAGCCAATGCTGATCCGATCTTATGAAACATGGACACCTTCTATTTGTGTGGTTTAAAGGGAAATAATTAAGTTTCAGTGAAATCTTAAACAGGAAGTACACCATTTGTAATTTCTGCGTACCGCGCTAAAACCGGTTCGTTCTGCCTGATCTATTTTTGTCATAGGACCAGTCTAACGCAAATTGTAAGTGCTGTGTACAATCCAAATTAAATCTATAGAATCAATCAAATAATTCTATGTAAAAATATATATTATTTTGTAGCAACTGTTCTATATCTAAGTAAGTTATCTATTACAAAATTTGATAATCGTTTAGCCCAGATAAACAACAAACCACGAAGTTTACCCGTTTATCGATAATTCTTTGTATTAATTCTTAAAAGGAGGGAAAACATGAAGTATTCACACGTTTAAATGACTATATTCACGTTTTAAAGTATTATAGTGTTATCTTTTATCGCTAGTTTGTTAAAGACACTTTTATAGTCAATATAAATAACACAGGATATCGTTTGTCAAACGTTTTCGTGATCTTAGTGAAGTTAGTCTTCAGTCAAATTTTCTTTCTATCCACTTGAAATACAGTAATTCTAAATTGATGTCGGATTTGAAGTACAATCCTGTTTCATTGTGTAGACATGACTACAAAATGTAAAACTAAATGAAATTATTCTTTGGGAATTATATTTCTAATCAGTTGAGTTGTGTTAGTAAATTCTTCTACATCGCACTTTATAAGTTTATATTTACTTTACCCAGGACAGGAGTGTGTAATGAATCGTCTATTATTAGACAATTGAATGATAGTATGAGTACAGTACACGTGACACATACAGAAAATATGTCTAACTTATATATATATATATATTCATGACTATAGATTACACCATCAGTTTAAATTTGGTCAATAAACTTATCTGACTAGTTCATCTGGATCTCTCCAATTTGATTTTCTACTTCTCAATAATATAACCTCACTGTCTTTTTATATATTTATTACTATAAATAGTTATATATATTATCACTAGATCTATAATTATTAATCACAGTTTATGTCATCAGATATAAATAGTGATATTATATCTATAAATAATGTTATTAAAGCTAAATTATGATTATATGTTTATGTAAAAGCGATAACTACACGCTGTTTACCAAGATGATTTTGAAGGGTATTTTCATTTTTGAGTCTTTTTATTTGTTTGTCTCATTAGAACTGCCTAATAGTAATGACAGCATGTTAATATCGATATATATTTCCATATTTATTTCTTGTCCGCTTTAGAACTGCATAAATAGACAGTATGTTAATATTGATATCGATATATATTTCCATACTTATTTCTAACTTCAATGTAGTGTTTTATTAAGAGTGGAGTAAAGACATGCATGAAAGATTCCATTCAAACGGAGTGGAGAGAAGTAAAAGACTTCAACCCATAGCAAACCAGATAAAATGGGAACATCAGAAATGAACATAGTTCTCAATCGATTTCACAACATAAATTCAAGCTCTTCTAAATTATAGAAAAGCTGGATGTATGGGAAACTAGGAGATGATTCAATATGGATCATCCAATATGGATGTTCTATCGGTTTATAAATGAGCTGTAATATCCAAAGAACACAACTGCATTATCTGAGAAAACTTAACAGGAAGGATCTTCTTGTTTGCTGTTCAATGTCTACATGAGTCTGGTTCTCTGGATGTATGTACTATGTTGTTGTGTTTGTTAGTTCATCAAGGCTACTAAGCAGATTTGCATGGATGTTTGTGTCTCTGTTGGCCAGTGTTCTTTTAGCAATTGTTTCATTAGGAACATCTTGCAGGACTGTCTGTACATATTCATATATACATATTTGGTGATTGAAACAGTTCTTAGTCTGTGCAGGTGACTTCAGTCTATTGTGTCCAGTTCTTAGTCGAAACAGTATCACCTACTTTGTCTGTATCTGGCTAGTGGTAATTATCTCTTTGTTGGTCTTCTATACTAATTGAATAGGAAGGATGACTCCTAACTTACAGATAATTGTGATTCAGTGGATGCAAGGTTGTCCAAATGGTTAAACATGATAAGGTTTCCTGAAGGAAACATCTTGTCTGTTTAACCCCTCTCAGAGGTTAGTCTTTTCCTGTTGGACAGAATATAAAACTTCCACATGTGTGTTGACAGTCTCAGACAAGCAGCTGTAATTCCTCTTGCGTGAAGGCCGGCTTTCCCCATCAGTGTCTCTCATCATACAGTCGTGTTGTCTCCAACTTCATAGGTGGACCAAATTCAAGATAGGCATCTGTAGCAGCCATTAAAACTGCCTACTTCCGTTAAGGCGTACGGAAATCATGTAACTCGCACGTCTTTAATGAGGAACTATTGTGGAACTGAAATTTACGGAAATCATGTAATTCACATGTCTTCAATGAGGAACTATTGTGGGAACTGAAATTCTGAAACTGACAACAGACTTCATCAACGAATCCTGAAGCCAGTCTAAAAAGAATGATCACAAAATGAATGAATGAATGTACAAATGTATTAAGACTATTGGGACATTCTAGTCCAAGAGCACAAAATTGGCTTCAATAATTGTCACTTGTGACCAAGTTAGAGCACATTTTAACTCCCGCCTTCACCAGTTCATAGTTCTTAAAACCTGGCATATTGAAACAACCCTTCAAGATAAGTTGTGGATCCCCAGTGTAGACCCCAGTCCTGCTTTTGAACCATACCAGATACATACACACAGCATGCCTGCTATTGATCGCTAACAATAGTGATGGAATATTAACCTGCAGTTTTTCAATTTGAACATACAATTTTAAATGAATGAAATGTTTATATTTCAGCAGCAGAAATCATGGCACAAATGGATGATATGCCTACATTTAAGGTAAGCAGAGTATACACATAAGTGTTGTCAATTTAGAAATGTAATCTATTTATTTGATTAATTAGATCAGGAAATAGGATAAGACCCGCCTGAGTGGTACCGGGGCTCAAATTTAGGGTGTAACGAATACAGCCGTTACCTGCCATTGTAAGAGGCGACTAATGAGGTTTGGCTGAAATAGGATGCACATGTCCTAAACGTGTAGAAGTCTATGCGTTTAGGGGCCTACAAACCAATGTGCAACGTATATACATTCGTAGCAAAGATCAAACATATCACAAAGAGGAATTAAAATTGGTTGTAAAGAACTAACGCGGAGAGGATACAACACAGAACACAAACATTAGATTAAAAAGCGCATACCATTCTTCAGACTTGAAATGGAACACTGCAGCCTCAGAGCACACCTCCATAGAATGGATATCAGGGACTTGTAGGCGCATGACTAGCATAACGTACTATTGCTCTTATGTTTGAATCACATACAGACCACACAGTGGCTTAACAAGTGGTTGATAAGGAGCGTTCAATATTTCATTAACTCATTACGTTCAGTCGACGTCCCAACGTAGAAAACAGTTCTCTCATTACGCCAAAACACGCTGCCAACGTCTAATTTGGGTCCATGAACGTTTTGTTTCACTGTTCAGCTACATGTCCGACACTGTTTTTGTTTACAGAATTCAAGGGCGATAACCCAACTCCCATTTCATTCATATACTATACAGCATGGCAGAATTTATTTTCAATTATTTAGAAATAGTTTTATTCGCAAATAAAATATTTCCTGTTGTGAAAAAGAACTTGCGTGTGAAAAGTTTAGTTACAAGATGTTGTTTCATCCTCCACGTCATTAAAGTGCCGAACAAGCCATGGATTTGTTCCAAAGTTCAATTAAACACAGTGTTTCATGTTTATGATTGCACCGACAATGATGGCATTTTTATTTTATTATTTTCAATAACATGAAATACAATAGTTTACTAAATAAATACTAATTTACAAACATAACTATTTATTATCAGATTGTTCAGAATTTAATTCTGCATATTTTGATGCAAACAGTATACATCTAGATTACATGGAACTAAAGTTATAGGCACATTTCCAAGATCACTCCATTTTGAAAAATTGCTAGAATTGTGTTCTACCAGAGCGTAAACACCCCCAATTTTTTTTTTATAGGACACAAGAGTTAAGATCACCCCACTTTAAAAGTACCACATCTGGATTTATACTGTAGCATGATATCAGATCTTAGTGGTCATATGTGGGCTGATTCACGACAACAAAATGACAAAAATATATGATTTAAACAAAACAATCAATGTGAAAGACTGAGGCAGACTCTTATCAAGAGACTGAGACATCCTTTATAATGGCACATTCAGGCCCAACACAGCAGATCTAATAAGTTCATGTGGTAGACTTGAGGTCACCAATAGGATACTCAAAACCAGTGCTGTATTTGGAAAGCCACAGGTTTCTTTGTGGGTGCGGAAGGGAAAGACTGGGCATTGTATAGCAGAAACTACACAAGAAAACTAAACCACTTTCACTAATGACTACACACACATATACAGCAGTTGCTGTAAAACCATACATTATAGAAACAATGCAATTGATACCATATCTGATATATTGTAATTGAAGAAACTATAGGAACTGATTGCATTTAGCACCATTGCATATCTAACAAAGCCCGAGCCCACTATGGGTCTTCCTAATATGTTGCGAGGGTTAGACCAATAACTTTGTACATTGTACAACTGCAGTACCTCATAGTGTTCTGTTTGCCAGTCCCAATAATGATTACTGTATTGAATATTGATTACTGACTTTTAATCATTTCTCTGCTACAGTTGGTCTTGGTAGGAGATGGTGGTGTTGGTAAAACAACATTTGTCAAGCGTCACAAGACTGGAGAGTTTGAGAAAAAATATGTTGGTAAGTTTTAATGTTTCTTTCTATTTTTACTTGATGGTATCTCAATCATTGTGTTTTGCCAAAAAGGGAAGAATTAATCCCAACTAATGGCATGACCAACTGTCTATCTCAATATCTCAACGTTATCATTACTCTTGGAAGAGAAGGTAGAGATTGGGACAACATGAAGGTTGATCTTGCAGTTAAGCAATTGATAGAAAATAATGCAAGGGATGATGATGATGATGTTGTATATACCGATGGTTCAGTTCATCGCGGTGATACTGGGGTTTCTTGGCTAATGCACATGGTAGAGCGTAGAGTTGTTGTAGAGCGTACATGACTACTTGCCAGTATGAGGATGGAGCTTGAGGCGATATGCTGGACTTCATTTACTGTTGTATCTGACCTCTGTCGATGCTTCACAAGATCCAAACGGCAAGTTTCGGTATGGGTGGTTGTCTATAGAAGTTTCTAACCTCCAGAGGCTTGCCGTGGATCTACTGTCCTGGGCATGCAGATGTTTACAGCAATGAGCGCGAATAGGCTTTCATCAACAGCATCGATTGTTGGGGAGATAGATAAGGGGATGTGTTTTGGATCTTTTTGCGACTTGGATGACGGCACTAAAATAATTGTTGAATCGGCCCAGCAATTTGGAGTTAAACAAGTAGCATTGGATGCCTGTTGGCCAGAGTATGGAGTGTTTAATAAATGAGCAAAGGGGAACCATCAGTATGCATACTCTTCGATAACTGTTGGGGAGACTGAGCACCTATGGGTCTGCGCGAAGTGCAGTGACGTCAGTTTAGTAACTAATAACCAATCATGCATATAATAATAATTCGGCATGTTTGATTTTTAAAACTGTATTCACGTCTGAAGTCGGAGAAGGCTTGCCTGTATGGCAAGAAACCAATAAACGTAATCAGGCCTTCACGCAAAAATCATCCAGAAGCACCATACCAGGTGCCATGACTATGCCAGAATTAATAGCGAGCAAACGCAGAAGAAAACTGCATTTGACAAACTTTCTTGACTATATATGCCCATACATGTGGGGGTGAAGGGTAATAAAGGATAGATAAATACTCTTAGTAGCAGCTCCACTGAAAGTGGGAATGGTATGAACATTGCAACAGTAGAAATGTTTTCTGCTTCACATATAAGGAAATAAAATCGGATATTGAACTCATCAAGTAGCTTGTCCTGAGCAGGACTTTGTCATCCTCTGCAGACGTCATGCTCAAATCATCAATTACATCCTGCCTCGCCCGAGTGGTTACCGGAGCCCAAATTTGCAGTGTAAAGAATAGAACCACTGTTACCTGCCATGCATGTCGAAGAGGCAACTAAGGAGGATTGGGTGAAAGCGGATGCACATGTCCTAAACGTATAGAAGTCTATGCCTACCAAACCAATCATTGGGCCTACCAAACCAATGCGTAATGTATACACGTTCTTGGCAAGGATCAAACATCACAAAGAGTGATTAAAATTGGTCGTAAAGAACGAACGCGAAGACATCCTGCCTATTTGTCGGGATACCTCCTTCCATGATGGTCTTCTACAACCCTTGATCTGAAGCTGACTGCCCAGTTTGTGTTCCCCAGTAAATTAAGCGCATGACCAGAGATCGCTGAAGAAGAATAATTCTTTTAATCTTTGATTGAATTAAAATTGCCATCTTAATGATATATCGATATATTGTATAATTTGTTTTCATATTATGTCCTCAGCCACACTTGGAGTAGAAGTTCACCCACTTGTTTTCCACACAAGCAGAGGTCCAATTAAATTTAATGTTTGGGACACTGCTGGACAAGAGAAATTTGGTGGTCTTCGAGATGGATACTATATTCAAGGTTTGATTCTTTGCTGTTACATTTTCCTGCATACATACACGCATTCATGTAGGGGATATAGGTTCCAATCATCTGATTAGCAGCGAACCAGGTCTGTCCTAGATTGGAAGTTTTGTTGGAGGGGATATAGGTTCCAATCATCTAATTAGCAACGACCCATGTCTGTCCTAGATTGGAAGTTTGTTGTATAGGTTCCAATCATCTGATTAGCAACGCCAGATATGTCCTAGAATGGAAGTTTGTTGGAGGGATATAGGTTCTGATCATCTGATTAGCAACGACCCATGTCTGTCCTAGATTTTCAGTATATATATATATATATATGGAACTGCAGTAAAACTATTTGATTGGCAAAACACGTAATTACAAAGTACTGTAGTTTTACAAAAACAATGACAAAATACAGCAACGTTTCGACCAACAAGGCCTTTATCAAGCAAAGCGAACAAACAGGAGTGACAAATTAAAATGAAACACAAATGGACGACCAAATACAAACATATCTAAGGAAAATCTGGAATAAAAACGAATAACGAAATAAATGTAACACAAAAACACACATAAAAACTAGAAATAGAAAGGAAAAGAAACAATGAAACATCTAGTAAATATATAACTTGAATACATGCAACATATACCCATATAGATTACAAAGCATGGGAAGAGAAAGTACTAAGAAGCATAAGAATGGAATATAACATGAATACATGCAACATATACCCATATAGATTACAAAGCATGGGAAGAGAAAGTACTAAGAAGCATAAGAATGGAATATAACATGAATACATGCAACATATACCCATATAGATTACAAAGCATGGGAAGAGAAAGTACTAAGAAGCATAAGAATGTAATAAAATGGGACCTAGTTATGCTTGTCTATTCATGGGTTATCTTGAACACCTAGTATGGACTACATATGATGGCCCCCTTCTGTCTGTCTATCACAGATACATTGATGACTATTGGCATCACTGATATGCCTGAAGCCGATTTGTCACGCTTCATTAATTTCATTAATGTTTTCAACCCTTCTATTCGTTTTTCTTCTCACATCTCCACTACTTGTGTCAACTTTCTTGACATTACTATCACCTTACGCCTATCCGCTATCACTACATCAGTATATTACAAGCCTACTGATGCACATAGTTTTCTCCTCTATACTTCTTCCCATCCCCGGGCTTGTCGTGACTCTTTGCCATTCTCGCAGCTCTTACGCCTTCGTCGCCTTTGTAGTGAGGACGATGATTTTCTTGAGAGAGCTCGCAAGATGCTTGATTTCTTTCGAGGCGCTTATACCCGAGAGCGTGCTTGTCTCGGCTATGCATCGAGTTCAGAAAATCACTCGCCAGCAGGCCCTTACCAGCCAGCATAGGACTACTAACTCTGACAGAGTAAAACTTATCTTAACTTACCACCCCCATAGTTCCCTGGTGAAAAATGTTTTATTCCGTCATCTGTCTCTCCTTAGATCAGATCCTGACACCCGTTCTGTCTTCCCCAACTATCCTTTGGTGTCTTACAGACGGGACAGAAGTCTTAAGGATATGTTGATACACAGTCACCTTAAGTCCAATATCCAGACTCATTTTGGCACTGTCCAGTGTGGCCGTCGGCGTTGCAACACGTGTGCTTATGTGATACAGACGCGTACTGTATCTTTTCCTTTAGGCACGTTTCTTATTGACGATGGGTTCACATGCGAGTCCCGTAATCTTATCTATGCCATTATCTGTAAGCGGTGTAACAAGGCTTATATCGCGAGACAGGCAAGAGGCTCAGTGACCAATTCGCCCAACACTTACGCGACATACGCCAATGCTCTGTGACCCTGTAGCCACCCATTTCAATGATACTGGCCATTTAGGTGCTCACGATGTCCAGGTCACAGCCATCCGATCATATTCCTCGGATGATCGCAGTCGATTTGCTCTGGAGAATCGGTTGATTTCTTTGTATGGTACCTTGCGACCACGCGGCTCAACGTATTACATTCTTATGCTTCTTAGTACTTTCTCTTCCCATGCTTTGTAATCTATATGGGTATATGTTGCATGTATTCATGTTATATTCCATTCTTATGCTTCTTAGTACTTTCTCTTCCCATGCTTTGTAATCTATATGGGTATATGTTGCATGTATTCAAGTTATATATTTACTAGATGTTTCATTGTTTCTTTCCTTTCTATTTCTAGTTTTTATGTGTGTTTTTGTGTTACATTTATTTCGTTATTCGTTTTATTCCAGATTTTCCTTAGATACGTTTGTATTTGGTCGTCCATTTGTGTTTCATTTTAATTTGCCACTCCTGTTTGTTCGTTTGCTTGATACGTTGGTCGAAACGTTGCTGTATTTTGTCATTGTTTTTGTAATTTGTAAAACTACAGTACTTTGTAATTACGTGTTTTGCTGTCCTAGATTGGAAGTTTGTTGGAGGGGATATAGATTTCAATCATCTGATTAGCAATGTCCTAGATTTCATGTAGTCTGTTGGAGGGGCTATAGATTTCAATCATCAGATTAGCAATGGCCCAGATTTCATGTAGTCTGTTGGAGGAAATATAGGTCCAAGCATCTTCTTCCTTGATCGTTTTCCGGCCATTTTATCATTCTTATTGTGATATATACACTGCCTTTGCAAAGAACGCAATTTTACGTCACATCGTTCAGTACCATTTGGAGCTCTAGTGCTTATCCTGCGGTGAAGTGTCAGATTTCAACCAGCGTTTACTGGGTTCACTCTCCATTTGCCTTTTGCTGTCCCCAGGCAACCTACAAGCCTTTCCAGTTTTCTGCACATTTGGGTGGTCTGTTCACCCTCGCGCCTACCACTCTTATCACTAAACCATCAGCGGTGGGCCCACCTGTGCATCATCCTCATTCGTTCCTGTCTCAATTCTCACCGTGCTCACATATACCTGTAGGTTGTCCGTACCCGGAGTGTAACTCAGACCCCCCACCTCAAGGATCCGAGTTTTGCCCTATGTGGGCCCACATGCAACTCACCTCTGGCCCAAGTTTTGCTCCACGTGAGCCCACATCTCTTCTCTGGATGCACCCCTCTATGGTTATCCGTTCATCTTCTCGTCCATCGGGAGAGACGAGCATTAGTAGTCACTCTGAGATTCCGCTCGTCTGTGTTGCGAACGGATCCCATTCAACGTGACTACGTCTGCATATAGCGGAACCAATGTCTGTTATCAGGGTCACCACGAGGAGGTAGGGCAGGATCTTGATTAGTGCCAGCTCACAAATCCTGGTGTGGCGTTGTCACCATACACCTTTGACCCCCAGTCCAAGCATCTGATTAGCTTCTTCAAACACTCTACCACTTGTTAAACCACTCTTCATGATCTGAGTCTAAGAACGATTGTACGTTGTGCCAGTTATGCACCAACATGTATGCCAGCATATCAGATTTCTGCAACACTTTATTTACTATATGTTAGCTTCCCTAGGCCCTTAGCGTAGTCATCTCTTACAACATGCCTTGTAGGTCTTAGTATTCTTTGGTCACCTTTTGCGGGCCTTGACAACACGCATGCCATATGATAAACAAAGAGCAAGATCCGGCTGAGACTGCATGTAGTTTTTTGGAGAGGATATAGGTTCCAAGCATCCAATTAGTGACCTAGGGCTGCTACCACAGACCTCAGAGAAAAACTAAAGTAGAATCATTGGTAGTACTAAACACTGATCACAAGGGAAATTATTGCTTGCCATCTGTTAGCTATAGCCCAAGTCAGATTTTGGTATGTCTATTAAGATAGCAGCAGTCCCTGACACTAAGGCATTTTCTCTAGATAAGCTTGTCTAACAAGTCATTTGAGACAATTGTCTCTTGATGTTGATTTTCACTTTCTTAAAATATTGGTCATGGACACAGACCCCTAGTGATACCTACCTGTATCAGAAGCACTAGCTGGGTCAACTTCAACCTAGGGATTGATATGTTTCTAGGATTTTGTTCTGAAATAGTGTTTAGTTTGCAAACATGATTGACAATTGTATGTGGCTCCGGCTGCACCATTTTCAGCAGTGGCAGCCAACATTTTCCAAAGTCACTACATGTAGGTGAAGTAAGATATTGCTCATTGAAAGTTTAGTGACACTGAATTTTCAGATTTTTATTCACTGTGGTCTTCAACATGTCATATGCATCTTATAATTTAAGTATTTAGTAACGTGCTGAATGGGGAAAAAACTTCTGAATTAGTCTATCCATCCCTTTAATGATACACATCGTTTCACCCAAAGGTCTTTATCAAGCAAAGGATACAACAGAAGTGAAGAATTCACTTCTAACACTTTACACAGAGCATATAGACTGGACAATAAATCCATAATGACCGTAAAATGGGTCAATATGTTCTGTGCTGTGTAAGAAGTCAATTCTTTGCTTGATAAAGTCCTTTTGGTCAAAATGTTGCTGTGTATTATTTTTGTATTTTGTAAAACTATTACTTTGTTTTTACTTGTTTTACCATTGCTACATAGTTTTACTGCAGTCTTCCCGTATATCAATAATACCATTTGTCTATCCTATTATCATGAATATTTTTGAGAATATACCAAAAAAGTTATACTTGTCGATGTTGGTATTTGATTGACACATCTTGTTGTCTGTACATTGAACAGGTCAATGTGCTATTATCATGTTTGATGTCACATCTCGTGTCACATATAAAAATGTGCCAAACTGGCACAGAGATTTGGTACGAGTCTGTGAAAATATCCCCATTGTTTTGTGTGGTAACAAAGTTGACATCAAGGACAGAAAGGTCAAGGCCAAGACAATTGTCTTTCACAGAAAGAAGAACCTTCAGGTATGATGTTGCATATTTCTATATGTTGTATTTTGTAAAACTACAGTACTTTATTGAGAGCTGCTGTAGGGGCAGTTATTAGTGAACTCGCTGGCAAGGCTGGTGGCCTGGGTTCAGCTCCTGCAATGTGCGTGGAATTTTTCCCGACCACGACGGCTCTCAGGTCGACTCAGCCTCAAATGGGTACCAGACATGCTCTGGGAAAGTAAAGGCGGCGGCGTGATGCTGACCACATCACCCATTGTGTGCCGACGGTCAATGAAAAATACAGGCCTAACACTGTATTGACCTATATACCACTAGGTATGAAAGGGTTCCTTTACTTTTTACTTACAGTACTTTATTACGTTTCACCAGTACTACATAGTTTTACTGCAGTCTTCCCTTATACCGATAATACATATTTCGATATCATATACTTTCATATTTACTCAATTATATATGTGTAGATAACTTTGGCCTCCGATAACATACAGCCAGCGGCAGGCTCAGGTAAAAATTCTTGGAAATAAGATAACTGTCGCATGACCTCGCATTCAAGTATTATTGTATAAAGAGCAATTCATTTGAAAAACAACACAACATGCTAATTCAAAAGGTTTTATTATGTAACAAGTTTAACACTAAGGAATATCAGTTATTAATATTTTCATCAATATATGGCCCTTTTCATCTTTACAGACGGTCAATAGGCAAGTGTTTTACTGTGACAACTTCTGATTTTTCGCTTTTCTCTCTTGTTGTTCAGCTCGTACATAAGTCTCTTCTCAAAAGACTCTGCCCTTCCGTAATTTGGCTTTCCACACAACTCTGTCATCAGCTAGTCCCTCCCATGTGCTGGGATCTATAAAAAAGTTTTTCATTGAGGTTTTGCAGACATCTTTATATCTGAGCAGTGGTCTGCCCTGGTGCCTTTTCCCCCTCCAGTTCACAGAACAACATTTGTTTTGGTATGCGATAAGTTTCCATTCTTCTCACATGTCCCAACCATCTTAGTCGTCTACTGCTGAGCATGCCCATGATGGAAGGCAGATTTGCCCGTTGTAGTACTTCAGTATTGGTTATCTTGTCGTACCACCTGATGTTCATAATCTTGGGAGACATCGAAGGTGAAAGATGTTAAGTCTCCTCTGTGTCTTGAGTAGGCTGTCCATGTTTCTGAGCCATATAGTAAAGAACTAATTACACAGGCTCGATATATTTGAGTCTTCGTCTGCAATGTCAATTTTTTTGTTGTCCCACGCTCGCTTTGATAGTTTGCGAATGTAGTGCGGCACTCCCTATCGGCGTTGATTTCCTCGTCAAGAGAAAGGCTGGCAGTGACCGTGGACCCAAGATAGCAGAATTTTTGCACTGGTGTTAGATGGTCGCCATTTAGAGTGATGTTTGATGTCTTACCTCCCTGACATAATACAACTGTTTTGGAGACACTTATTGTCAGAGAAAGAGGTCGCATGCCTTTGACAAATTATTAATTAGACTTTGCAGTGTGGTCTCACTGTGGGCGACTAAGGCAGCATCGTCAGCGAAAAGGAGGTCCTTGAGAAGTATTTCCGTCGTTTTTGTCTTGGCTCTTAAGCGAGCCAAGTTAAACAGTGAACCATCAGATCTAGTGCGGATGAAAACATCACCATCAGCGCCCCCTAAGGCGTGGTTCAAAGGACTGCGAAGAAGATACCAAAGAGAGTGGGGGCAAGGACACAGCCCTGCTTGACTCCACTCTTAACCTCAAAACTATCAGATGTGCTGCCATCGAACTGTATGCTGGCTTTCATGCCCTCATGGAAGAAAACAATCAATTGGAGCAACTTTGGGGACAACCAATATACTTCAATATTTTATAAAGACTTGGCCTGCTGACTGTGTGAATGCCTTAGTCAAATCCACGAAAGCAATACATAGGGGCTTGCTCTGCTCTCTGCACTTCTCTTGTAGCTGTCGAAGGGTAAATATCATGTCAGTTGTTGACCGTCTAGCTCTGAATCCACATTGTGACTCTGGAAGAACACGCTCCGCCAGTTTCTGTAGTCGTTTTGAAAGGACTAGTGCAAAAGCTTTGCCTGTTACGCTTAGAGGAGATGCCTCTGTAGTTGTTACAATCCCCCTTATCCCCTTTGTTTTTATAGATTGTCACTATCTTTGCATCCCTCATGTCCTGAGAGTGTTCCTCTCTCAGCACTGAATAAGGAGATTGTAGAGGTGGGGCAGCAGGACATCCCTATTGTATTTGAGGATTTCTGCAGGAATGTTGTCTAGTCCTGATGCCTTGCCATTTGAAAGTTTGTTGATTGCTCGGAAAGTTCCTGCTCCGTGGGTTCGGTATCCAGTTCGGTTTGGTCATGATGTTTCGGTATGATCTGATCGAGGACTGGGTGTGCTGGTTTCTCCACAGAGTAAAGATTGGAATAGTGTTCCACCCATCTTTCGAGCTGTTTGGTCATATCTGTTATTGGCTCACCTGTTTCTGATCTTAGTGGTGCAATTTTTGTTATGTTTGGTCCCAGAGCTACTCTGATATTTTCGTACATTGCCTTGGTGTTGCCCATATCTGCAGCATTTTGTATCGCAGAACACAGATTTGACCAGTATTCATTTGCACACCTCCTTGACTCTCGTTGCAATACTGATTTTGTGTGTCGAAGATGGTCCTTTGAACTTTGCGAGGGTTTATTTTTGTGATTTATTAGAGCTCTTTTCTTTTCCTCAAGTAGAGGGCTTAGGGTTGTTTCATTTTATTCTACCCAGTCTTTGTTGGAGAATTTCTTGGTGCCAAATGAGTCAATGGCACAGTCATATATGTTAGATTTTAGAATGTTCACTTTTCGTCTACTCTACATTCTCCCATTTCATTCTCACACAGAGCAGTAAACGCTTTTCTGAAAGTCTCCTATTCTCTGTCATCCCCATTTGGTACGCTGACTTTGGGTTTGGGTGGTCTTCTTGTTGAATAGGTTTTCCTTGGAAGTATTTTGACTTTGCTGATAACTAGTGCATGATCTGTATCACAGTCCGCGCTGTGGAAAGTACGTGTGATTTTCACTGTGTTGATGTGTTGTCTGCGTGTGAGTACAAAATCAAGCTGGTGCCAGTGACCTGATCTTGGGTGGCACCATGACACCTGTGTCTGTGTTTGACAGAAAAAAACGTTTGTCACCCCATGTTGTTTTGGGGCAGAATTCAAGCAGTCTTTGACCATTATCGTTGATATTTCCAATGCCATGATGACCCAGGCATACTGGCCATGACTGGTGATCAGATCCTATGCGTGCATTTAAGTCGCCCAATATAAACAGTTGCTCATCTACTGGAAATGAATTAACGACATTCTGTAATGAGTCATAAAACTTGTCTTTATCTTCTGCAGACGCTGCTAGGGTTGGTGCGTAGACACATACGATGTTTAGGAGTCCACTTTTTATATTGAGTCGTAGTGATATTACTCGTTCTGATGCAGCTACTGGTGTATGAATAGCTTTCACAAGTCTATTGTGCACGGCAAAGCCGACTCCATACAGTCTAGGTTGATTGGTGTTTAGGCCCTGCCAGAAGAATGTGTAATTCTTTTCTTTTACTGAACCACAGTCTGGAAGCCTGGTTTCCTGTGCCGCTATGTCTACCTGCAGTCTCTCAGTTCTCTGTCTATAACAGCTGTTTTCCTGATATCTTTTGTTTTCGTCGGGTCTAGGTTGACAAGTCCAGGACACATGGTCCTTACGTTCCATGTGCCAAATCTAAGAGGTTTATTTGTCTTGTGTCTCTGTAACTGTTGCTTTCCGTGTTGTGCTCAGCGAAGAAAAGATGAAGGGGTCGTCTCTTTGTGCCTAGCCTGGGCAGCTGATATGGAGAATGTGCCTTGCCCATTTTGCACAAACCCCCTCTCTACCCTACTGTTTTTCCAAAGGAAAGACAAAGTCTATACGTTTGGAATCCAGCAGGGTTTGCAGGAGATGCCAGAAGATAGCAAGGAATACACATTTAAACCATCAACTGCCTTAGGGTCCCTCCCTCCGGATTTTTGGTCAAGGTTTACTCCTCTAGCCCTCTGCATTACCGTGCTGACCCACAAGGCAGTGGGGATTTTTTTTATCAGGGTTTACTCCCTAGCCTTTGGCTCTCCGAGCCCCTCTCCACAAGGCAGTGTGTGTAGCAATTACAAATAGTACATACTGGGTAAATAACACAGTATGACCATAGGCCTTAATAGCGTTTCCATCTCTATTGATAGGATCTTGCGCCGTTTAACTAGTTCAAAGCAGATAATAGTTGCTTATATACTTCAGTAGTGTGTATTCAGAAACTACTGAGTAAATTTCAGTTAAACTTCGCTTTCGTTGATGTGTGTTGTAGTCACGCTACAACTATTGTTCAGTCGCCCTGTTGTGTGTAAGTTCACATTTCCACAAGCGGCACGATGGCGATAGAATAGACCTGTCCTGTGTGTCTGTCTCCGAGAAATTTCAGACAACACACTGGCGATAATTACAGGTTCCGTGCGTGACCTTGACTTTCCTCTTGACCTAAATGGGATCGCGTGGTAGTTTTCAGCGTCTGGCGTTATTTTGAAATTTTCATCGATAACTGGTGTCGACTAGAAACACAGTCTTATTTACGATTGAGTAGAATAGAATTGTTGATATTATAATAATACAATTACACCTTTAGTTCTTTCACCGCTTATACACAAGCGAATAATGGTATAGATATATATCTACTCCGTTTTGAATTCACACAGATTAATTTCCCAGAAAAAATAAAAAAATTTAAGAGCAATCAGTTAACATCAATAAATAACTGAATTATCATAAGTTCATAAGTCATATTCTGCCACCGTATCAGCCCACCTTTACAACAAATTTAAAATTGCCACAACTAGCCTGTACCACTGCCAGAGGGGGACACGATGGCCCAATTTTAAGACTGCCAACAGCTAGCAGGCCTGAGAAGCGAAACCTGGCTGAAAAATACTGAGCTAAATGAGAAGCTGTTTGGAGGGACGGAGATAGATAATCTGGTATATAATTCTAAGCAGGGACCCCGCAAAGAGAGATGATGTGTATACAGCTGGCACTCTGGAGTGTGTTATGGTAGTATTAATCCAACAAACTGCAATTGGTACCATAGAAACACTGGGAGGTAAAGGCAGGTGGTGTGATGTTGACCACATAATGTGCTATTGGGACAACGATAATCAACGCTGTCAATATACTCCATGTCCTGGCAATGAGCTATTTACTTTAGTAGACAAATACATTGAAATAGAAGTTAGCTGATTGGCCCATATAAGCCACTGGGAGCGCCATTTGTTTTAGAACAATCTTATGCCCGTGTTGTTACCGGGGTTCAAATTTGGGGTGTAAAGAATAGAACCACTGTTACCTGCCACACATGTTGTAAGAGGCGAGTAAGGAGTTTGGACAAAATTGGCTGCACGTGTCCTAAATGTGTAAAGTCTATGCGTTTAAGGGTCTGCCAAACCAATGTGCAACATATACATGTTCTTGGTAAAGATCAGACATATCACAATGAGCGATTAAAATTGTTTCGTAAAGCGAACACAAAGAAGAAGACTCATAAATAACTTAATAATTAAGAAAACTGCAGCTGAATTTGTACTAACACCTGCAATGGGAAAATAGGACCTAAATTTATTTTGGCCATGATATGATTAATGTAAGCAGAAGACATTATAGACTAAACATCAGTTCACATAAATAATCTGGAAATTTATGGTTTTAAAGCCGAAGGATTGACTTCATTGCACGGGGTTTTACCCCATATGGCTCGGCCCCTCTCCGCAGAAATGGCACGCCACCTCCCGAGAGTATTGCATAAAGCACAAACTCCGTAGCTCAGGCAACAATCCTAGGGTCTCTGGAACAGAAGCCACGGTCGGTTCGAACCTTCGACTGCAAGACAAAGGACTTGGCCACAGAGACCCCGAATTTATGTGGTTACTGCGTTGTTTTGTAGACTGGGTTATATTAGACTTCACAGTGCGGTTCACATGCACATTTTTTCCCCATGAGCCCTAAGATAGTTGCTGGATAAAGGAGTTTGTAGTTTCCTCAAGAACAGGACATGTTGGACTGAATTACCATCTACACAGAATAAACCTCACACACCTACCATACTGTAGAAAGTGCAGTCATTCACGTGAGACAGTACATCATATCTTGCTTGACTGCTCTGGACTACGTAAAGCTAGACAAGGACTCCTCCCACCACACCCATCTGTTCATAATACACTTTACACTAGTCTTTCACAATTACAGAATACATGCAGATTCTACAAAGTGGCATTCGTTGCCCAAGAGTGAAAACTCGCAGCCCTGGTTAGAAGTAGTAGAGTAGTTTGCTCTGTCCCATACTATCTGCAGGTGGTGTGTCATTTCTGGTGAGAGGGATGAAGCTATATCGGGGCAAACAATGGAATTAGATTGAGCTTTAGATCTTATTTGACCTAAATCTTTGAACGCTCCATGTCGACCACTTGTTAAACTCTTTGTGATCTGAGCATAAGAGCAATTGTATGTTGAGCCAGCTATACACCTACAAGTATAGCCTGCACATCCAATTTCTGCTACAGTTTTTATTTACTAGGGTAGATTCTCCATGCCATACCTTATTTGCCTCTTCTGACATGCCTCATTGTTCGCATTGTTACCATGCTTTGCTCCTCCTGCTTGCCCCAGCAACACACTAATGAGTTTCATGCACATATTTATGTCCTTGTTCTATAATTTTGACTTACTATTCTTAGGCTAAGGTTCTACAAAAATATTGTCGATATACCTAGATGTGTATGCATTATATTCCAGTACTATGACATCAGTGCAAAGAGCAACTACAACTTTGAAAAACCCTTCCTGTGGTTGGCCCGTAAACTAGTTGGAGATCCCAATCTTGAGTTTGTTGAGATGCCAGCACTTATCCCACCAGAAGTACAGATGGATGCTGCCTTGGCCCTCAAGTATGAGAATGAGCTTCGGGTAAGTCACATGTCTTGCATGTTATTTTTTTTTATATAAGCCTAGAGGCTAAATCCGCCAAAGAGCAAATTCACCAACCCGTCTTTTCAAAACCTTCAAGTCTCGAACACTGTAGACTCAACAAACACTTATATAGACTAGGAATAAGTCAAACAGTTTCTCTGCCAGCATCAGCAGGCGGAACAGACACCAGAGCATATCCTGCAAGACTGCTTTCTCCTGGGTGAGCTGAAAACTAAGCTTTTGGGAAACCTGACAGACCTGAAGCTGACTGCACAGTTTGTGGTCTACAGTAAATTTAGCACATGACCAGAGATTGCTGAAGATAAATATTCTATTTTTGATAGTTTGGTTTGTGTTTTTATTTTTTAAGTTGCGCTCAATGCACACCTCCATCATATCGCCTAGGAACTCAACTGCATGACAACAAATTTTAAAAATATATTTATAATGTTCACTGGTGTCTTTATTTGAGAAGTAATCAGGGTTGTCAGATGATTCTTTTTTTTGGAGTTTGCAACCCTCTTTTAGGGCACTGTTAAATTCAAATCTAATGTCTCCCTGCTGCTGTTTCATGTTCTCCCAGACACTGTCTCGCGGCTCTGTAACTGAGAATCACTGATTTAGAGTTCAGATATTTGAAATAATTTTTTTCTGTTAATGTTTCTCACTGTTGTCAGTTTCTTAATATGGTTTTTTTCCCCACTATTTACAGGTTGCACAGGATACAGCTTTACCTGGCGAAGAGGATCTTTAAATTTCTGACACACTGTAGCTTCTCATGTTTTCCTGAACAATGCACATTTGTAACCTGTATAGTATATCTCATGTGATTGGTGTACATGGTGGCGAGCACCATTAATCATCATCCTGTACGAAATGATACGATCAACTAGGGTGTTGAACCAACACCCTTTGTCTGACAATACAATCACACACAAATTTAACTCTGCTTTCACCACATACTAATTTAACAATCAATGTTGTGGTAACATTATTGTCCCTGAACTGGTTTTATTACGGAAGGAATATAGTCGGGATTTAGTGAACTGTCTCTCGCTAATGTAGGGTGACATATGCCCCCACATTATTAAGTATATCTGTTCCTTGTTTAAAAGAAATTGTAGAACTTTTTTATTCAGAAATTTTTTCATTGATAAGTTGGTTTTCTATGTTGTGTTAGTTATGTGTTTGTCACAACCACTTCACTGTTTGTAGAAAGTTACCCGGGGGATAGATTGGGGAAGGAAAATCTACAATTGTACAAACTGGTTTTGGTTTGTGACAAGAAATGTTCATCCAAGCACATTGTTGAAATATTTGGTTCCAATAAATTTGTGTGGTACTAACTTTATTTTTGGGTTTTTTTGTTTTATGTCTTGCGCTGGAAGTTGCAATCAAAATGTATGTCATGGTACGCTTAGTGGTGTTTTGTTAACAGGTGTGTTAGATGTCAGTCCTGCCCAGTGGCTGGGACCAAATTGGGATGTAAAGAATAGAACCACTGTTAAACTTGACACATTCGTAGGACCCCGACAAAGGTTTGGCTGAAAACGTTTTTGCACATGTCTTAAATTTGAAATCAGCTTGGCCTAAAAAAATGTGCAAGGGGTCATACGCTCTCTTGCAAAGATCAAACCCATATCACAGGATTTCCCAATTTGATCTAGTATGAAAGACGAAAGAAAAATATATATCCATTAATCTGTATTTCAGTAGGCTGGGGACTAGCCGAAAGGCTGCTGGGAAATAAATGTTGGTTGAAACTTGACACATCACAGGAGGAGCACCAGAGTTCCAATGGTGCTGAATGGTGTGACGTAAAAACGTTCTTGGAAAAAGGCTGTGTATATTTCACAATAAGAATGGAAAAAAAACCCATCACGGGAGAGATGTCAGGTGCTCGCCTCTCGTTTCAAAGGTACTAGTTTACTCCCCATGGAGTCTTCAGGATATTTTCCCAGCATTCCCTGATCTAGTCGTATCAAAGACGAAAGATAAAATATATGTCCATTGATCAGTTTGCGCATGTAAAAGAATACATGGCAGTTGAAACTCAAGAACAGGCTGGAAAGCTGCTGTTGGCAAAATTCAGATGAAAAATAAAATTCGGAATGGGATAATGGATTCCACTGTCGCCAATCTGCCTCAGAGATTTTGCCACGCAGTAAGAATGTCAGAACTACCATCACGAGGGTGGCCAAAACTTACTGCTGGAAGAGGTCAGCACAAACGGGAAAGCAGAAATCATAGAATTAAATCCTACAGAACTGCCTCAAATTTGCAGACTTGAGAAGAAAGAGGTGGCCCATTTACACTAGCGTCCAAGACAAATGTATGGTGGCTAATAATCTGAGGCAGACGGATGCTGTTATTATAGAATCCAAATCCCAATCATATGAGAACCAGAAAACGAAAATATCAGCCTTTAGTTCTCTTCTCCATGTATTTCTAGGCGTTCCCCTGCGTGTTTCCATAATGTGTGCATTATTCATGCATCCTTATAATACCAGTCCATCTATTCTACATAAACATCCACTTACAAAGGTCTAGTTTTCTGGTGGTTTCTTTGTTTCACACCATGTTTTCGAGACCCTACAACAGCAGTGGAAATACATATGAGTTTTGAATATAAGTGTTACAGAAGAGTCCTACGTATATCATGGACAGAGAAGAGAACAAATAGATCTATCCAGAAAGAACTCAAAATCAAAGAAAACTGGCTGATGCTACAAATAAGAAAGAAAATTGAGATGTTTTGGAGACATGAAAGGCTGGAGAAAACCATCATGGAAGGAGACATACCGACAAAGAGATGAGGAAGACCACTGAGACATTGATGGATTCAAGATGTATCTGATGGTTTGAACATGACGGCTGCAGAGGCAGGACATCTGGCCTATGAGAGAAAACTGGCCATATTCCGAAAACTTGTGGTAGCAAAGTTCTGTTCAGGACAAGCTATTTGATGATGATATGATAACAGCACTGGGGTATATAGTTGTTGGGGATAAGCGATGAAATGCTCAGGCATAATTGGGGCGTGGGTTCGCATCAAGAACAAGTGTACCATCAGGACATCAGCATAATTTGCTGGACAACCATCGATGGTGAGATGGCAAATATTTGTGATACATTCAAAGGTTGTGACTTGTTTGTGGTTCTGCTCAGTGGGGCCTACGCAACAACCACAAGTAGCGTGACAATGGAGGTTCGGGCGGTGAAATGGTTGGCATCTCACAATTACTCTCGTGTTTTTATACTCAGTGACTCCGTGAGCATGATTCGTATAGTCGAATCAGGTATGGTGAGACGCAACTGGGTGGAGGTACTGGTACAGACAATGATCAGAGAAATCACCTTTATTTTTGTCACGCAGGAGTTAGGGGTAATGAACGAGCTGATAGATTGGCTGGCTTAGCTACAATATCAGAGGAGCTGCAATGGATCGAAGTGACATTCTTCACGCATTGAGTCTTTCCGAACAGAGGAGTTTCAGGGCTGTGAATCCACTCGCTGACCAGATTGAAAGAGATGGGTGTCAATATTGGTGCAGCCCGAAAAGAACGACATACTAAATATGCAAAGATATTGATTAATCAACATCGAACTGGCGTGTTGGGTCGCTGGACGCAGCTGGATTTGCTGAGGCGGAGATCGGAGCACGTATGGACATGTCCGGAGTGCTATGATGATAGTCCTCATATAACTGATAACTGGTTCTGCTCATGTTGACAATTATACACATAATAGTGTGGAGGTTAGTGTAGGTGATGTGTAAGCGAAATGTCACAGGATCAGATTCCAGTGTGGGGTATTTTTCTTGCTGAAATAGCTCTTGGTTTTTAACTAGTCAGTACCAGAAAAAAGGCGTTCACTAGTACTATCCAACTTGGCTATGTTGATGTGTATCTGACTAATGTCCGTGGAGGGAGGTGTGGCAATTGTAATAATAGTAATAAAATATCTTCAAACCCTTCATATCGACCACTTGTTAAACCACTCTATGTGATTTGAGCCTAAGACACCTTTACTTTATAAACATCATAACAGACATATTTCTTTATTAACATAACAGACATCTTTATTTTTTAAACATCGTTACTGACATCTTTCTTTATATAATTATTACAGACATCTTTTCTTTATAAACAAGACAAACCTGATGTGGTACACAGACAACATTACAGATATTTATATATATATATATATCGCCGAGTGGTTACCAGGGCCCAAATTTGGGGTGTAAAGAATAGAACCACTGTTACCTGTCACGCATGTCGTAAGAGGCGACTAAGGAGGTTTGGCTGAAATCGGATGCATGTGTCCTAAACGTGTAGAAGTCTATGCGTTTAGGGGTCTACAAAACCAATGTGCAACGTATCACGTTCTTGGCAAAGACCAAACATCACAAAGAGTGCTTAAAATTGGTCGTAAAGAACGAACGCAAGAAGAAGAAGATATATATGGTATTTTCGTCTTTACAGACGGTCAATTGGAAGTGTTTTACTGTGACAACTTCTGAGTTTTCGCTTTTCTCTCTTGTCGTTCAGCTCATACATAAGTCTCTTCTCAAAAGACTATCCGCCCTTTCGTAATTCGGTTTTCCACACAACTCTGTCATCAGCTAGTCCTTCCCATGTGCTGGGACCTATAGAAAAGTTTTCATTGAGGCTTTGCAGACATCTTTATATCTGAGCAGTGGTCTGCCCTGGTACCTCTTCTCCGACCCCCGAAAGTTCACAGAACAACATTTGTTTTGGTATGTGATCAGTTTCCATTCTTCTCACATGCCCCAACCATCTTAGTCATCTACTCCTGAGCATGCCCATGATGGGGAAGGCAGATTTGCACGTTGCAGTACTTCAGAGTTGGTTATCTTGTCGTACCATCTGATGTTCATAATCTTGCGGAGACATCGAAGGTGAAAGATGTTAAGTCTCCTCTCGTTTCTTTATATAAACACAGAACAAATACATATTTATAATAAACACATTGAAACTGCACAAGTTATTTTCAAAATACTTGAAATCAGGGGCGGCTCGTCATTAATGGCCAGTGGGGCCCTGCCCACAAAAAAACGAGAGGGGGAATAACTTCCCGGAATAGACAAATAATAGCAAATACTCCAAAACCATGATTTTTCCGAAAATTTGTGTCTGGCCCCACCAAGAAAACTGACCACGAGCCGCCACTGCTTGAAATGTATATGGTCATCAGATCTCATCATTTTCCAGCACTCACTAATGTATCTTCTTCTTCTTCAAACGCTTCATATCGACCACTTGTTAAACCACTATTTGTGATTTGTATGTGATCTGAGTCTAAGAGCGACTGTACATTGTGCCAGTTATGCACCTACAAGTACGCCAGCACATCCGATTTCTGCAACGCTTTTATATAGACCTGCCCCTACCTCAGTGGTCTCTTACGCCTTGTAGGTCGCAGTATTACTATTCTCTGCTCCCCTTGCAAGTCTTGGCAACACAGGGGCGGAACATATTCTAAAATCATAATTTCAAATGAAACATTAAGTATAAACATAATATATTGAAATGAATTTGCTGAAAGTTAGTTTGAAATAGATGTCTGTGAAAAAAATGAACATAAAATGGGACGAATTCAGAAGTGATGAAATTAGAGAAATGTCTCAACAACCACTAGTAACAACTGTTATAAGAAAAGATATATATATATATATGTTGGGTATACTCTGAGAACTAAATGTTAAAGAGAATTGGCTGATAAACAACATATTATACAGAAAAATTACATACTTTGGTAACATCAAGCGTATAACCATAATAATCTCTGGTCTGGAAAGAACAATACTAGAGGGCAGGGTCCCAGGACGCAGAGGCAGACCAAAAAGATGATGGCTACAAGATATTGGTAGCCGTCCATCGCAAGCGATGATGACAACAATCTCAGACGTGTGCTGCTGCACTCTCTGGTTTGTGCGGAGGTGACTGTAGTCCAATCCTAGAACAGAATCCCCTACCACAGGTGGGGTAATCAAGGTTAGACATGTGCGTGTTGTGTGCTCTGTCTTTTCGCGCAGCTCGTTTTGTCTGTGCCTCAACAATACGATGATTCTCAGATATGTGGGTTCCTCTTGTGTTGTTACAGCGCCACATTTGGAGATCTTGCGCAAGGGATTCCCAGCATTAGGTGTCTATATCGAAGCATTTCAGAGACACTTTAAGAGTGTCTTTAAAGTGTTTTTTATTAAAGAAATCATGAATATGACCATCGACGAAGTGAGTGAACTGGCTAGAAACAAGAGTGAATATAAGATGTACTGTAAAGAGAGCAACGTCCTATAAAGGATACGCACCTTGATGATGATGATACTCTGAGAAGAAATGATCTATTAATAACAAAAGGGGCAATGAAGTGGGATGCAAATGGTTCTAGAAAGAAATGACATCCTGGGGAACCCTGAAACGAACATTACTGAGAGAGGCAAGAAATATTAGACTCAATTCCATAGAGTAAATTAAGCGAGTTGTCCAGGTCATGTCCCTTGTAGAGCGTCGCTTTCATCATAGCTCTCCTGAAAAACTCTAGCAACTTCTCCAGCATCATGTTCAAGGTTTCTTTGATGTATTGCTGCCACCTTTGTCTTGGTCGTCTCCTGCCACGTAATCCAGGAACCATGTCTTCCATTAACGTTTTCTCCAAACCACTGTGACGTTTAACATGCCCAAAATATTTCATCTTCCAGGACATGATGTTATTTATGAGCCAATGCTTCTCGATATGCAAGTCTTGTATAATGTCTTTCCTCTTCTCTGTCCAGAATGTTCCAAGAAATTTTCTGTAACCTTTAACGGTGAAAATGATTGGTTATTGGTTACTGAACTCGTCCGAGTGGTTACCGGGGCCCAAATTTGGGATGTAAAGAATAGAACCACTGTTACCTGCCACGCATGTCGTAAGAGGCGACTAAGGATGTTTGGCTGAAATCGGATGCATGTGTCCTAAACGTGTAGAAGTCTTATGTGTTTAGGGGCCTACCAAACCAATGTGCAACGTATACACGTTCTTGGCAAAGATCAAACATATCACAAAGAGTGATTACAATTGGTCGTAAAGAACGAACGCAAAGAAGAAGGTTACTAAACTGACGTCATTGCACTCCAGGCAGACCCATAGGTGCTCAGTCTCCCCAACAGATATCGAAGAGTATGCATACTGATGGTTCCTGTGGCTCGCTGATTAAACACACCTCTCACTCTGCCTCTCAGACTTGAACCGGGTGGTGAAAATGAAAATCGTGGCATATCCTTTACAGGACTTTGCCATCAGCCACAGTAAACGAGCCGTCGACTTTCTAGGCACCACTTATACGTTCAGCAGTTTGTGATTGCTTTGTGAACGGTGAGGTCTATTTTTACCGTTCGTAAAACTGCCTAGTGAGCGTATGTAGCTCAAGCGGTAGTGAGCTCGATCACAAACCCAAGCGTACCTGGTTCAAACGCCACGGTGGGATAGTTTGGGAGCAAATTAGTTTCCGTGGGATTTTACAAAGGTAAAAGTAGACCCCACCGTTCAGAAAGCAATGGCAAACTACTGAACGTATAAGTGGTGCCTATAAAATCAACGAATCGTTTACTGTGGTTGATGGCTACGTCCTTTAGGATATGTCAGGATTTTCATTTTCAAAACTGCCTGCCGCTGAGTTTGAACCAGGTACACTTGTGATCGAGCTTACTTCCTCTTAAGCTACACACGTCCACGTTTGGTGGTACAAGCGGAATATATATTTATATAAACCAGTGGCGGCCCGTAGTCATTTTTATTGGTGGGGCCAGGCCCCACTGGCCCTTAATGACGAGCCGCCCTGATATAAACATAATATAAAATCCACATTTCTAATGTAAACATTATATTTCAAAACACGGAAGTAAACATTGAAGATTATTTCATATAAAAAATATACCATAGCAATCTGAATTAGAATGGAAATGTTTTGTGTTTGGAAGAGGGGTCCCTTCAGTTTTAACATTTCACACCTGTGGGTGACTCTTATGAGGTGACCAGCGGCTGGACAGGTTCTTGTTATCATAACTTTCCCAGCCCGTTCGCATGTTGTTGTTGTGGGGATGAGTTTGCTTGTAACTGTTCTTGCATCTTTGCCAGTATCTGCTGCATCCTTAGTATCTGTGACAATAATAAATAATAATAATTCCTCTCGTACCGTTATACGTTACATAAGGTCTGCAAGTAATTTCTCCATACCGCTCTATCCTGGGAACTCGCTCAATCTCCTCCATGGAACTGAGACCGATATTTCTTGCCTGTCTCAGCAAAGTTCATTTCATAGTCTCTTTAGGTCGAACTCTCTTTCTTGAACCCTTTGCATCCACTTCAATGCCTGCTTTGATATTCGTTGATCATTTCTCCTCAAGGTGTGTCCAACATATCTCCATCTTCTCTTTCTTATAACAGTTGTCACTAGTGGTTGACTAGACATTTCTCTGATTTCATCACTTCTCCTGAATTCGTTCCATTTTATATTCATTATTTTTCGCAGACATCTATTTTCAAATGCATTCAACTTGCTTTTCTATATCTTTTATCTGTGACAAAGTGTAGTTTAAATTTCAATATTGATAGAACATTATTATTGCATGTTGGGATAGACTAGACAGTCACATACTAAGACTGGTTCCATTACCCAATTAAGTATTCTTAATTTATCTTCTTCGAACTCTCCATATCGACCACTTGTTAAACCACTCTTTTGTGATTTGTATGTGATCCGAGCCTAAGAGCGATGTAAGTTGTGCAGTTATGCGCCTACAAATAGGCCAGCACATCCGATTTCTGCGACGATTTTTATTTACTGGGTAGCATCCCTAGGGCATACATCAATCGTATCTTACGACATGCATTGTAGGTCGCAGTGGTACTATTCTTTGCTTCCTTGCGGGCCTCGGCATCATCATCATCAAGATGCGCATCCTTTATAGGACGTTGCTCTCTTTGCAGTGCATCTGAAATTTTAATTTCATGTTCTGCATTAAGTTCTTGGCAACATACATGTTTCTAACATCATCAAGGTGTGTATCCTTTATATGACGTTGCTCTCTTTGCAGCACATCTGAAATTCACTCTGTCTCTAGCAAGTTCACCCACTTCGTCGATGGTCATATTCATGGTTTCTTTAATATCTTGTAGCCATCTTCTTCTTGGTCTGCCTCTGCGTTCTGGGACCCTGACCTCTAATATCAAGTTCTTGGCAACATACAATCAGTAGTTTGCCATTGCTTTCTGATTGGTTCTGGCCACTTAACCATAATAATCTCTGGTCTGCTCTGAGCCCGATTCCAGGCTGTTCCAGCTCCCACTTTCGTAGCCGTTGTTGACATTATCAATCTTCCGCCTATTCTGCTGGCAGGCTTGCGTACTGTAGAAGGGAGACTTCCTTCGAGTTTTGCTCTACGTAGTTTCGCCGGCTAGTCGAAGCCGTTGTCCGGGGATGGCGTTGCTGTACACAAGCAGACTCGAGCTGGGCAGGAGGGGAACCAAATAGGCTCATAGGCTCCAGACCTCCCTAAAAGGACGTGACTGCCTCTCACCGTGAGGTATGTTTCTAACACTTGTAGAAAATCTCACCTCTGCATCTTTCTGTTCTAGTAGTTTCTCAGTATCCGCAACAGCCTCAGCGTTTGGTGCAGAATCTCTTTTGAGTTTCCTGAGAAGAAAGACAATGTAACACTGAGAAGAAACTGACACAGATCTGCTCTGCACTAATTAAAGATGAAATTAACAAACGCAAAGAAAATCTATCAGCTATTACCATCGGACAATTGATTAATTGATTTGCCAGTGTGTTGCCAGGACTCACAAGGGGAGCAAAGAATAGTAACACTGTGATCTACAAAGCATGTCGTAAGAGTCGACTGAGTGTAAGGGCCAGGAAGCTACCATAGTAAATAAAGCGTTGATAAATCAGATATGTTGGCTATTTGTTGGCGCATAACTGGCATAACGTACAATCGTCTTAGTCTCAGAGATCACATACAAATTACAAAGAGTATTTTAACAAGTGGTCGATATGGAGCGTTCGATGAATAAGAAAAATATATAGATAACCATGACTCCGTTTCGGTGAATAACCATTTGTGCTTCGATCTCTTTGTCAAGGTCTCATTGGCAGGGAACGAGCTCCGTAGCTCCGGGAAAATCTCATGTGTACTTTTGAAGATTGTGTACATTTTTGTAGAAAATTTAGATCCCCAAGTAAAGGATCAGGGTTTCATGTAGTCCTACCACGTACAGGATGCAGACCGATAACTTTGACACAATCTGGCCTTGAACCCCGACATTTCCACGACACGTGTCCACTAGAGCAGCGAGTTATCAACTTTTGTATCTGATAACCCCTTACACAATATAATTTGGACAAGTTACTCCGTCCCTTCGGGGAACTACACACAAGCTACACGGGCTTGTAGCTGTCAGCGACTCATAGCTGACTGCTAGGGTCAGAGCACAGCCAACTATAAACTTATGGGCCTTCGGACTCAGGTAAGAATTATGGGAAATCAGACGATAACTACACCACGTGACCTCGCATTCCAGTTTTGGTGTATATAAAGACAAATTCATTTTAAAATCAACACAACATGCTAAATCAAAGTTATATTATGCAACAAGTTAAGTTTAACAATAAGGAATATCAATATTATGAATATGTTTCACCAATAAATAATCATAGACTCACAGAATTTAGTAAAAATTAAAAAAAGCTTGCAGTGTTCTATCAAACATTTATAATTTCCAGCTCCCTTCTCTGATCTAGGTCAGGGAATCCCCGGTCAGTTGTCAGGCCTAGTTATCTAGAGTTGGCTGTGGACAAGCTGCCCCGTTCCCTTCGGGGGAACTACACACAAGCTGCTTGTGTCAGTCAGCGACTCATAGCTGATTGTTAGCGTCACGGTCAGCGTAGGAACGAAGTTGATCAAGTCTCCATTCCGTATCCCCGTGGCGACCCCGGAAACGGACGACTATTAAGAAGTACGACTAAGTTTGTGGACATCGAAGAGGGAGAAGCTAACCCAGTACTTAAAAAAATGCTATACTGAAGTCGGTGTCGGACTGTAAGGTGCAGATATACAATAGCTCACGCTGAAAACTGTGACAAAACACATTCCGTTCTATATTATGTTATACGGTCGACATCATGGCACATGGGCATTCCCATTCGTGCTCTGTCCTCCGCTGCAGCAGCCATCCTAACGTCCATTTAATAACGTACTTTCCGTTCTCTGGGCTAAATCCTCCTATAACCAGCGGGAGTATGAAATCGAGCGAAGAAGAAGATACAATAATATACTTTGTTCTTTTCTCTCTTTCTCTCTCATTTGTTCTCTCTCTTTCTCTCTCATTTGTCTCCTTCTCTCTTTCTCTCTCATTTGTTCTCTCTCTCTTCTCTCTCATTTGTTCTCTTACCCTCTCTCTTTCTGGGTGGATCCCATCTGTGTTCTAATGTGCACTGCTCGGTAGTTTTCATAATGGACGTCTGCTGTAACATCTTTTAAGTCCTGCATGTGGGTGCTGGTAATTAAACAGCAGTGAAATGATGTTGTGTTAAAGTAGTTGCAGTTGTGGTAGTTGTGGTTGCAGTTGTGGATGTTCCAGTAACAGTTATATATTCTACAAGTGGGTGCTGGTAATTATACAGCAGTGAAATGATGTTGTGTTAAAGTGGTAGTAGTTGCAGTTGTGGTAGTTGTGGTTGCAGTTGTGGTTGTTCCAGTAATAGTTATATATTCTACAAGTGGGTGCTGGTAATTATATACCATTGTATTGATGCTGCGCCATGCATTGTAGGTCACAGTGGTACTATTCTTTGCTTCTCTTATGGGCCCCGGCACCACACGGGCGAGGTTGCGATCGAGCTCGCTGCCAACATTTGAGCTGAATATCCTGAACTTTGTTTTACTGGAGATGGCAGTAGATTTCCACACTGGTTTAGTTGTTTTCTGACTTATTAGCGTTACGTATAAGCATCACCTGTCGATTTGTACACAAGAGGGTCTTCTTCTTTGCGATCGCTTTTTTTAATGATTATACCGTTAGACGCGTTCTTATGATGAAATCGACTGTTGTCTGAGCTCATCTCTAGTGCCATGTAGTTTTGAATGTAGTGTTGTGTTGTAGGGCCAGCATTCCTTTCTTGGGAGGACATACAGGGGCAGTCTTGCAGGACATGTTCTGTGGTTTGTTCAGCGGAGCCACAGGGGCACAGAGGGGTTGGGGACAATCGCAGCCTGTGAGGTGTTTGTTCAGTCTGTATGACCTATCCTGAGTCGGAAGATGATAGTCTGTTCTTGTCGGTCAAGTGTGTGGTAGTCATCGTTGGATGATGTAGGTTCTTTTCTAATGTCCATGATAGCTCTTTTTTCAAAGTATGTGATTTCATTATCTATTTGTTCACATTCTGCTCCCTTTTAGCAAGTTTGTCTGCCTTCTCGTTACCTGGCACTCTGCAGTGTGATGGTACCCACTGAAGTGTAACTCTTTTGTTGGTAGAGATCTTGCTGAACTCTTTTCTCAGGGATGGATGGTTACTCACACAGGAGATCTTGCTGAACTCTTTTCTCAGGGATGGATGGTTACTCACACAGGAGATCTTGCTGAACTCTTTTCTCAGGGATGGATGGTTACTCACACAGGAGATCTTGTGAACTCTTTCCAGGGATGGATGGTTACTCCACAGGAGATATGCTGAGCTCTTTCAGGATGCATGGTTACTCACACAGAGATCTTGCTGAACTCTTTTCTCAGGGATGGATGGTTACTCACACAGGAGATATTGCTGAGCTCTTTTCTCAGGGATGCATGGTTACTCACACAGGAGATCTCTGAAGCTCTTTTCAGTATGTATTTACATCACATTCAGAGAATCTTGCTGACTCTTTCTAATGCATGGATGGTACCACAATCAGGAGATCTTGCTGAACTCTTTTCAGGGATGGATGGTTACTCACACAAAGGGTTAGAGTTCAATCATACACTGACGTTCCACATATGAGGAAAGGAATTTGACCTACTATCTCCTGCATACTATGGGCTAAAAATGTTAAGTGAAGTGATTCGACCGTCTGGAAAAGGCTAAGGAAATTTATTTTATTAGTAAAGTTGTTAAAAAATTAATTTGAAATTCATGTCAATTAAAATAATCAGATTAAGAAATCTTTGATTTGATAAACTCATTAAGAAAAATACAGTATAAAATCACATTGTAGAAACAAACGTTTGAAAAGTTAAAGCATATAAACAGTTACAGAGAGAGAGAGAGAGAGAGAGAGAGAGAGAGAGAGAGAGAGAAAGAGAAGAAAGAGAAGAGAAAGAGAGAAGATAAAGAGAGAGAGAGAGAAGAGAAGAGATAGAAAGAGAGAGAGAGAGATAGACAAGAGAGAGAAAGAAAAGAGAGAAGAGATAGAGAAGAGAGAGAAAGAAGAGAAAAGAGAGGCAGGAGAGATGATAAAGAAAAAGAAAAGAGAGACAGAGATAGATGAAAGAGAGAAAAGATGAGAGAAAAGAGAGAGGCAGGAGAGATAGACAAAGAGAGAAAAGAGACAGAGATAGATAGAAAGAGAGAAAAAGATAGAGAAGAGAGAGAGGAGGAGAGAAGAGAAGAGAGGAAAGAAAGAGAGACAGAGAGAGAAGAGAGAGAACAAGATAGGAGAGAAAGAGAAGCAGGAGAGGCAGGAGAGATAGACAGAGAGAGAGAAAGAAAAAGAGAGACAGAGATAGATAGAAAGAGAGAGAACAAGATAGAGAGAGAAAGAGTTAGAAAGAGATAGACAAAGAGAGATAGACAAAAGAGAGAGAAGAGAGAGAGAGAGAGAATAACTCAACAAACATAACTACTTCTAATCGGAAGTAAAATGTGTGGGTTTGTGTGTGTGTCTGTATGTTTGTATGTATCTGCCAGAGATTACCTGATCAGCATCTGTCGTAGTCTGACAAAGTCACAATGACTTGGATTGTCAACTGTTGACACAAACAAATCAAAATGAGTAAAATGGATTTCAATTTGACATTCGTCATCATAGATATAGTAATGACATTCGCTAGAGAAGAAAACGCTACCAATATCTCCATTGAAAAACGTCAATTAAAACAAGTCAAGACATTTTCATATCTAGGTAGAAATTTTTCAACAAACGGAATATTAACGTAAGAAATCCAACACAGATGCAACAAAGCAAATCAAATCATAAAACAAATGGCGCCAATTTTAAATGCAAACATGTCACCATGAACACAAAAAGAGCATTGTTCAACACAATATTTCTCCCCACAGTATGTTACCATTGTCAAACCTGTAATTATGTAATTATGGACATGTGCAATGATCCCAAAATGAACAATGAACAGCTAAGTTAACCACTCTTTGTGATCTGTGTGATATGCACCGAGAACGTGAGTACTAGTTCGGTATGCAGGCACTAGACTGAACCAATACATAGGTCAACAATACACATAATTATATTTATCGTCGTTCCGGAGCACATGGGTGTTGATGGCAATGAGACAGCGGACACGCTTGTTGACTCTTCCACCATTTTGGGGTGTTTTGCAGAACTTTGCCACCCCTGACCTGATCAACACTTTGCCGCCTTGTCCTGATCAAAACTTTACCACCCTTGTCCTGATCAAAACTTTATCACCCTTGTCCGGAACAGAACTTTGCCACCCTTGTCCTGATCAAAACTTTGCCACCCTTGTCCTGATCAAAACTTTGTCACCCGTGTCCGGAACAGAACTTTGCCACCCTTGTCCTGATCAAAACTTTGCCACCCTTGTCCTGATCAAAACTTTGCCACCCTTGTCCTGATCAAAACTTTGCCACCCTTGTCCTGATCAAAACTTTGCACACCGTGTCCTGATCAAAACTTTGCCACCCGTGTCCGGAACAGAACTTTCCCACCCGTGTCCTGATCAGAATGTTGCCAACCTTGTTCTAATCAGAACATTGCCCCCCTCTCTGTTCCGAGTAAAACTTTGCCCTCTTGACCTGAACAATACTTTGTTACACTAACAGTCCTTAATTCCTCTCTCTCAGATGCCAGATATCCGCCTCTGCAGTCTCGTCAGTCGTGCTCAAATCTGATACTGAATACTGATGAGAGTCCAGAAAGAAATGACATGGTATAAGGTGTATCTACCTACCTATCTGTCTGTCTTACTGCCGGGCTCTCTGTTTTCCTGTCTGTCTGGCTTCCTGCCTATCTGTCGTCGTGTCTGCCTTTCTGTCCGTCTGTCAATCTCCTCTTTGTTTCCCGTTCAACACATAAGGCATCCATAAGAGATTTCCATTGCTGCTGTTCTGCCCATTTCTACTAACGTTTCTCAGGTTAGTTAGTTTATTCCTTTCGAGCCAAAGGCGGCACATAGGCAGAGGTTTTAGATCTCCATGTGATACGGTTCTTTGCTAGCAGTTGGAGATCTTGTATGGTTTACATCCCAATAGTTTACTTTCTTGTTGGATGGTTCTTCGAAAGTGGTCTTTGGTCTTCCAAATTTTCTTTTCCCAACTGGTTTCTCAGGTAGGCAACAATATTTCAACCACAGTTTTTCTCCATGTTTCCCTTGGAACTCAAGCCTTTCTTTTCCCATCTGCTGTCAATTGAAGCTATTGCTGGCGTAGTCTAGTTATTGAGAGTACTAAGAAGACGGAGACTCGAATCTTCTTTTTCTTGTCGATCGTTCTTTTTGACCATTTTGATCATTCTTATTGTGAAATATAAACAGACTTTGCTAAGAACGGTTTTTTTACGTCACATCATTCAGCGCCATTTGGAGCTCTGGTGCTTATTTTTCGGCGATGTCTTCTGTTTCAGCCAGCGTTTACTGGGTTCGCTCTCCGTCAGCCTGTGGCTGTCCCCAGCCGACCTGCAAGGGGGTCTCTGTGGCTGAGTGGTTAAGCCTTTGCCTTGTGAGTCGAAGGTCGTGGGTTCGAATCCGGACCGCGCCGTTCTGTTCACGAGTGCAGTTTTTCTAGAGACCCCTAGGATTGTTGCTGGAGCTACGGAGTTCGTGCTTGTGCAATACTCTCGGCAGGGCTGCCATTTTCTGCTGAGAGGACCGAGCCATATGGGGTAAAACCGGTGCAATGAAGTCAATCCTTCGGCTTAAACCCTTTAAGGCAGCAGGTTGAGATTCGAATGAACATCGAGACAGCCACAACCATAGCAACACAACCACCATCACCTTCAAGTTGACTTACCTTCTACAATACCCCAGGGATACGCCCTGCCTCTTATCTTCTTCCCTCCTGCCTCGACCACCGTGTTACATCCGACAACAGCAAATGGAATGAAGCCTGCAGTAAGAGTCACAACTATGTTAAAAGCTGTTTGATAATTATCAATTTGCACAGTGACAAACGATAATTATTATGTGCAATGAACAAACAGTATTTTACGTGTGCGATGAGCAAACAGTATTTTACATGTGCAATGAACAAACAGTATTTTACATGTGCAATGAAAATCAGTATTATATATATCTATATATAAAATTGCTAGTGCTCATGCCTTCAACAAACTCACGATATTCTTTACGGTGGTCGTTAAAATCTCCATCTTATAAAAAACTCACTATTAATTATACAGGGTGTTCAACTTAAAAGCAGCTTGTGAATGGAGCTAATCTGGCATATATGTATGGAAATGAGAAGGTTCAGTTATGACGTAGTATAGGTCAAAGTTGTGTGATGGTGTGTAATTGTAGTGCGGGAAGGGGCGATGAACAAATGTGACGTAGGACGAGCTAGTCAGAACCGGTTTAAATAGTAAATAGACGAGATGCAATGCGTACCTGGCAATTTCTATTTATCACTGGGGCTGCTTTTAAGTTGAACACCCTGTAGCTAACGCACTAATTGGTAAACTTCTTCTTCTTTGAACGCCTTATGTCAACCACTTGTTAACCACTCTTTGTGATTTGTATGTGATCTGAGCATGAGAGCGATTGTACGTTGTGCAAGTTATGCGTCTACAAGTAGGCCAGCACATCCGATTTCTGCGACGCTTTTTATTTTGTAGGGTAGTTTCCTTAGGTCCCTAACTCAGTGACCTCTTACGACATGACTTGTAGGTCGCAGTGTTACTATTGCAGTGGTCCCGGAAATACACTGGCGTAATTATTGGTAATAAAAGCTATAGGACAGCCATAGGCGTTCATACGTTAAGACAAGGATTGGGGAAGGGATGGGTGACGAGGGGACGTTCCCTGTGGAAAATAGCTTTTTGATAAAAGTTTTATCTGAATCTGGTTTTCCCCATTCCTACGTAGGAAAACTATTAACACAAATTTTACAAATTCATACCACCTCTCCCCATCCCCAGGATAAATGATGTATGCGAACAACCACGAGGAAAGTTAATAATGTACCTTGAGCTCTCGGTCTTGCTGTTTAAATTCTTCATCTTCATCGCTGTCACAGTCTGGAAATTCATAAATTCGAATTCCCTCGTCTTCAATTTCTTGCAGGATCTGTGCCAGTTGAAAAAAAAATCAAAAACTTTACGCTATATATATATATATACACACAAAAGAATTATTTTAATGATACATGTCGCCCGAGTGGTTACCAGGGCCCAAATTTGGGGTGTAAAGAATAGAACCTACTGTTACATGCCACGCATGTTGTAAGAGGTGACTAAGGAGGTTTGTATGAAATCGGATGCAGATTTCCTAAACGTGTAGAAGTCTATGCGTTGAGGGGTCTACCAAACCAATGTGCAACGTATACACGTTCTTGGCAAAGATCAAACATATCACAAAGAGTGATTAAAATTGGTCGTAAAGAACGAACGCAAAGAAGAAGAAGATGATGATACGTGTTTTAGATTCTTATTTTTCTACTTCTTCTTCTCCTTCTTACTCTTCTTATTTTTCTTCTTCTCCTTTCTTCCCGTTTTTTTCATTAATCGTTGGCACACAATATGTGATGTGGTCAACATCACGTCGGTTTTAAATGAAACATATTTTATTCCTGCATTATCAGAATCTAGCAAATTCAAAGAAAGTTTGTTGTGCAACTACTTACTCTATCTTTCATCCTCCGTAGCTCCTCTTTAGTGAGAATATCTGCCTTGGCGATGAGTGGCACTATGTTGACCTTGTTATGAAGTTTCTTCATGATCTGGACATCCATCTGACGCAGTCTGGCGAGTTTAGGTTTTTGGAAATTATGAAACTTTTTTTGTGTAAACTACAATGTGTAAGTGTATTTATATATCTATAGATATACGAATCAGGTGAATTACATTGTATGTCTGTTTCAATTGTTTGAAGATATCTGGACATCCTACGAACTTTGGCAAGAGGGTAGCTTTCATACATGGCAAGAGGAAAAAATTATCAAACTGAACTATTTGTTCTTTTCTATAACCATTTTAGTGTGAACTACAATGTGTAAGTGTATATATATATATATCTATATATATATATATATATATATATATATATATACATATAATAAAGAACCATTGATAGTTCAAAATCGAAAAGAGCAGGCCGGAAAGCCGCTGACCTTTTCAAAATTCATTAGAAAAAATTAAAAAAAATTCCTACAAAATATTTGCACCATTTTCTAAATTAAATCGGAACCCTCATCAGTGATACGGAGCTCGTGCACTGTCGCTGAGATCTTCCTGTGTAAGAAAGATATCGAAGCACATAGGGTTACTCACTGAAGTGCAATGATGATTGTCCCCATTAATCAATCAAATCAATCCTGTTTCCATCTGACCCTTGACCTACCGTCTCCGTTTCCAAGAATACCCCAATAATTATCATTTCCAAACGAACATTTCTAATTACGTGTTCTTTTCTCTCTTTCTTCTCTCTCTTCTCTCTCGATCGCACCGTCTAGACCTATTCTATTCATGTGGAAATCTGATTCAAGCAGCCTTAGCATTGGTGTGTTTTACATCACATCTTTAGCACCATTTGGAGCTCTGTTGCTTATCCTTCGGCGATGTGTCCGATTTCAGCCAGTTTTTACTCGGTTCGCTCTCCGTTCTGTAGTCGTCTAGTGTTTTTTACGGTGTGGGGTAGCTAGCCCCACGCCCAACCTCCTAGTCGCCCTACGACATGCGTGGCAGGTAACATTGGTTCTATTCTTTACACCCCAATTTGGGCCCCGGTAACCACTCGGGCTTAATTACGTGTTCAAAATACTTCACTTTCCTAAATGTTATTTTATTTTCTCAACTTATTTCCGTACATTCTGATATTCTGTTAAATACCAACTCTCTTTATTGATTTAGAAACGAAAACTGATTCAACACAAACATTCAGTGTCACTACCAGAAAATCAAGACACATATCAAGCGAAAATACAAATATTTGTGGAGGCAACAAACCCACAGCAAACCCCGGCAAGGTCCCATCAAATCACTTAACAGAAAACAGGACACAACAATCTTTTTAATAAGAACAGGTCACTGCAGGCTCAACCATCAGATGCATACAATAAAGCATGTTCAGACTGCACAGTGTGTATGTCAGAAAGAACCACAGAACTGTCCAAGCAGCGCAGGGTCGTCTTGCAGTGATACCGTCTCACTGTGGGATACCAGGAAATGAAACAGCAGACCGACTGGTCAAGGAAAGTGCTACAGGAGAGCATACAGGTGTGCCAGCTACCTACCACCAAAAGAAAAGGATGATTAAATCAATAAGAAAGCCACAAATACCAACACAAGACGATTACTATAATATGAGCAGATTAGAACAAGTTGTCATTCTGCGCCTTACAACAGGACACAATCGACTCCGCAGCCACATGTATACAAAATTCAATATTGGCAACTCAGCCATGTGGACAGGCACATCAGGCTGCAGAGCACATACTTCAAGAATGCCCCAAATATTATATACTGAGGCAAACTCACTGGCCTAATGAAACAACACTCGACAAAAACTACACGGATCTCTGTGCGAGCTACAAAAGACAGTGAAGTTTATACAAGAGACAACATTGAATGTATAGACAATATTTCAAGCGAACGAAAGGAAGGAAGACAGAAACACAGACTCCAAAACACAATAAAAAGCATAGTAGAAATCAGATTTGCTGGCCTACTTGTAGGCGCATAATTGGTACAACGAACAATCGCTCTTAGGCTCAGATCACATACAAATCACAAATAGTGGTTAGCAAGTGGTCGACGATGTGCGCTCGAAGAAAAAGATATTGAACTTTGCTTGTATCAGACAGAGAAAGATAAACCAAAAATATTAAGGGAAAGATAAGTACATGAAAATGATAACATACCCATGACCGTAAGGGGAGATAAAATAGAGACAGCAATGAACTCTGTTGTCAATGATGTTTCTTCTGTTGAGCCCCGTCTCATCTTCGAAGAACTGTTTAAATTGTTGCTCAATGTATTCCAGCAATGCCTTGTGACTGTGAATAGTGTTATATGGAGAATTATGGATTGTTGTCAACAGTTATGGATAGTTGCAGATATTTATGGACTGTGGATAAATATAGATTGTTGTGGATTGTAGATAGTTAGGAATTGTTGTGGATAGCAACGTATGGGTGTGAAGCATGGACATTTAACAAGGCAGTGGAAAAACACATCTGTGAATTTTAATATATATGGTACAGAAGAGCCATTCCTTATATCATGAACAGAGAAGAGAATAAATAGATCTATACAGAAAGAACTCAAAATCAAAGAAAACTGGCTGATGCTACAAATAAGAAAGAGAAAATTGAGATATTTTGAACATATAAAAAGACATGAAGGGTTGGAAAAGACCATCATGGAAGGAGGCATACCGGCAAAGAGGAGAAGAGGAAGACCACGGAGAAGATGGATTCAGGATGTAACTCATAGTTTGAACATGACGGTTGCAGAGGCAGGACATCTGGCCTATGAGAGAGAGAAATTCGGAGGACTGTTGGGGTGGCAAAGTTCAGCTCAGGACAAGCTATTTCATGATGATGAGTAGTGGATTGTTGTGGATATTTATGGATTGTTGTGGATATTTATGGATTGTTGTGGATATTTATGGATTGTTGTGGATATTTATGGATTGTTGTGGTTAGTTATATATTGTGGATTGTTATAGATTGTAGATATTTATGGATTGTTGTGAGTAGTTACAAATCCTCACCAATTTTCAGCATTGACAGCATCGTTAAATCCTGGAGTGTCCACTATGGTCAACTTAAGACGGACACCTTTCTCTTCAATCTCCAGCTGCTTCTTTTCTATAGCAACTGTTCTCTCTATCAAATCTGAGAAATTAATAAATACAATATCGATAAAGACAACATAAATAAAGAGAATGTCAATAAAGGCAACGATAAAGACAGCATTGATAACACAACGTCCATAAAGACACCGGTTATAAAGACAACATTGGTAAAGACAGCGTCAATACAGACAACATCGCAAAAGTCACCGTCGATAAAGACAACAATGAAAAGACACCGCCGCCGATAAAGACAGCGATAACGACGGCATTGATAAAGTTAGTTAGTTAGTTTGTTCCTTTCGTGCCAAAGGCGGCACATAGGGCAGAGGTTTTAGATCTCCATGTGATACGGTTCTTTGCTAGCAGTTGCAGATCTTGTATGGTTTTACATCCCAATAGTTTACTTTCTTGTTGGATGGTTCTTCGAAGAGTGGTCTTTGGTCTTCCACGTTTTCTTTTCCCAACTGGTGAATACATAAGGACTTGTCGATTTAGTCTCTTTTCGTCTGATCTAAGCACATGACCTAAATATTTCCACCGTCGTTTCTTATAATATTTGATATGGGTTGTTGGTGTGTTCTATCTCTCACTGTGTTGTTAGAAACGAAATCACTCCATTTGACTTTTAATAATTTTCGTAGACATTTATTCTCAAAGCTGTCCAGTTTCTTATCAATTTTATTTGTTGATTTCAACTTTTACAACCGTAGGTCAGTACAGGAATCACACATGACCTAAATAATTTAACTTTTGTGCATATACTAAAGTCTTGAGATTGCCAGATATTCGTTAATTTAGTGAAGGTACTAGCTGCTATAGCAATACGAGAGTTTATTTCTTTCATCGTGTCTCCGTTGTTTGACACTTTACTACCCAAATATGTTAAATGTTCAACTTTCTCCAGTGTTTGGCCATTTATTACGATATTGTCTGTCGAGTTTGTGAGGTCCATAATAAAGGCAGCATTGATAAAGACAGCATTGATAAAGGCATCATTTATAAAGACAACAATACATTTAGCATTGATAAAGACAACATTGATAAAGACAACATTGCTAAATACAACAATAAAGACAGCAATAAAGAGAACAATAAAGACAACAATAAAGACAACAATAAAGAGAACAATAAAGACAACAATACAGAGAACAATAAAGACAACAATAAAGACAACAATAAAGACAACAATAAAGACAACATTGATAAAGAGGGTTTAACCACTTAGCCACAGAGAACACCTCCCCAGTCCTCCTTCTCCCCCACCATATTATTAAAAATATAAAGCTGAGATACGACAATACGAAAACAATGTAAAAATGAACAATGACAGATAAGAAACTACACATTGTGCTGACCATGTACAGTAGGTCCTTGTCTGTCTTTGTACAGCTCAGAGAGAAACAGACTGTTGACCAGTGTAGATTTTCCAAGACCACTCTCTCCTAAACATGTGTTTGGAGAAAAAACAATTTTCATTGCTTATATTTATATTTTTAATTGCTAATATATATTTATAAGAATGCATCCAAACTCCACAGTATACAGAGTCTTCTACAACAGAACATCAGGAAAGAAGGCAAGAGGAAGACCACGGAAAAGATGGTTAGATGGCATAGCAGAATCCTGTGAAAGAGCAAAAATAACAATCACACAAGTCACCAGAACAGCGCAAGACAAAACAGAAAACCACGACACTGGGCAACAACCCGGTAGCAGTGTGACGACACTGGGCAACAACCCGGTAGCAGTGTGACGACACTGGGCAACAACCCGGTAGCAGTGTGACGACACTGGGCAACAACCCGGTAGCAGTGTGACGACACTGGGCAACAACCCAGGTAGCAGTGTGACGACAAATGAAGAAGAATAATATATATTTGCCAGCATACCGGCAAAGAGAAGAAGAGGAAGACCACGGAGAAGATGGACTCAGGATGTATCTGATGGTTTGAACATGACGGCTGCAGACAGGACATCTGGTCTATGAGAAGAGAGAAGTTCCGGAGAACTGTTGTGTTGGCAAAGTTATGCTCAAGACAAGTTATTTTATGATAATGATAAATATTTATATATAACATTGTCCCTATAATCATCAGCGTCATCAAATAGCTTGTCCTGAGCAGAACTTTGTGACACCTAACAATCCTTCGGAATCTCTCTCTCTCTCTCTCTCTCTCATAGGCTAGATGTCCCTCTCTGCAGCAGTCACGCTCAAATCATCAGTTACATCTTGAATCCATCTTCTCCATGGTCTTCCTCTTCTCCTCTTTGCTGGAAAACCTTCTTCCATTTTGATCTCCAACCCTTCGTGTCTTTTTATATGTTCAAAATACTTCCATTTTCTCATTCTTATTTGTAACATCAGCCAGTTTTCTTTGATTTTGAGTTCTTTCTGGATAGATCTATTTGTTCTCTTCTCTGTCCGTGTTACACGGAGGACTCTTCTGTAACAGTTATATTCACAAGCACATTATATCTTTCCACCACCTTGTTAAATGTCCATGCTTCACACCCATACCTTGTGACTGGGAATATGCATGCTTTTAGTATTCTGATCTTTCTTTTCTTATCAGTTCTATTCCATACTGCATTTAGTTGTTACATTTTTTGTACGGTCATATTACTTCTTCTTCTACTTCTTCTTCTTCTACTTCTTCTTCTTCTTCTTCCAACGCTAAATATAGACCACTTGTTAACACACTGTGTGATTTGTATGTGATCTGAGCATAAGAGCGATTGCACGTTGCACCAGTTATGCACCTACAAGTAGGCCAGCACATCCGATTTCTGCGACACTTTTTATTTACTAGGTAGCTTCCTAGCCCTCCCCTCCTAAGTCGCCTCTTTCGACATACCTTGTAGGTAGCAGTAGTACTATTATTCGCTTCCCTTGCGGGTCCCGACACCACACAGACGTATCATCACTAAACCCAGCTACTATTTCTTACCAATAACCATAAGTGTGAATTCGAATCCTTTCCTGACAGCTTTCCTGTGAACCTGCTCCGGGAGGGTAGCAAAACCAATATAGTCATCACTGTCCTGAAAAACAGCAACAGAAGAACAAGAAATGATTTTTTCCCCGATCCAGAAGCACTTGAGCTTTCAACTCTTCGGCTCGGTGCCATGGATATCGTAACACTCCGGTTCGGTGCCACGAACATCGTAAATCTGGATAACCTGTGGCTTTTCTACCAGCCCGCGGAATTGAACCCGCACTCACAGAGAGCTTAGTTACCTGTCGTCAACGGAGAAATACGAACACGCTTGGGCAGGCTTGGCCAAGAAATGATAAACGACACACAGTTAATATGTCTATCTCAGTGATATACTTGTAAAAGCAAAATCCAACTTTTGTGTCAACAGCCTTTACAGGATGTCGTCACTCAACCACAGTAAAGAAGTCGATTTTCTAGGCATAACTTATACATTTAGTAGTTTGTCATTTCTTTCTGAACAGTGAGCTCTATTTTTACCGTTCATAAAAATCCACGAAACGAATAGATGCCAAACTGCCCACCGTTGAGTTTGAACCAGGTACGCTTGGGTTGTGATCGAGCTCACTACAGCTTAAGCTACGGACGTCCACAACCACTTAGCCTCTAAAATAAAAACAGCAGTGCTGCCTGCATCGCAGTGGCGGCTCGTGATCATTTTTGTTGGTGGGGCCAGACAAATTTTTCCGTATAAATCATGGTTTTTTATAGCTATATTTTAATTTATAAAATAATAAATACACGTTGTACATTATTTTTGGTGGGGCCCAGCCACACTGGCCCTTAATGACGAGCCGCCACTGCTGCATAGTATACTGAATGTAGACAGGCTTATTAAACAAACAACGGGTACGTCCGAAGTCGCTTCAGAAGTACTAGGTTCGCTTCCCGCGTGGAGTGATCGGAATATTATCCAGTGAGCCCTGATGTCAATGTAGGTGAGACCAGCTCTTAGTTCTATCGGAGACAAACGATAAAATGAAGATCCTGTGTTCAAATTGAGCACTATAAGAATATTAACAGTTTAACATCAATAAAAATAGCATTAACAGTCATTTATACCAATTAAATGCAGACCTCACCCCCAGTGTGGTACTGGGGCCCGCAAGAGAAGCAAATAATAGTACCACTACGACCTACAAAGCATGTCATAAGATGTAGGACCTAGGGAAGCTACCCTAGTAACTAAAAAGCAGCGAAGAAATCGAATGTGCTGGCCTACTTGTAGACACATAACTGGCACAATGTACATTTGCTCTTAGGCTAAGATCATATACAAATCAAACAGAGTGGTTAACAAGTGGTCGATACGGAGCGTTTGAAGAAGAAGTGGAAGAAGAAGAAGAAGAATTACCAGATATTGGTTGTCATTTATCAGCTACGTACAGGACACCATTTTTTTTTTTCATGTCAATGGCACTAAAATAAACCAAGTGAAAGAATTCAAATACTTAGGAAGCATATTCACAGAAGACGGAAAACTGGATAGAGAGATAGAGGCTAGAGTACAAAAGCAAATGCTGTAACCTACCAGCTAGCCCCACTGTTAAGGCACCCAAAAATTTCACAGGCAGCTAAGCAACAGATGAACAGCATTTTTATACCTACTTTGTGTTACCAGAGTCAAACATGGACATTGAGCAAAGCACAGTCACAAAAATAACTACATGTGAAATGCGTTGAATGCGAAAAGTTACCAACACAAGAAAAGACAGAATCACCAACATCAGCATAAGAAAGAAAGTTGGCACAAAACCGTGCTTGAATTACATAGAGAAACAAAGAATGAAGTGGTTTGGCCACTTAATAAGAATGCATCCAAACTCCACAGTATACAGATTCTTCTACAACAGAACATCGGGAAAGAAGGCAAGAGGAAGACCACATAAAAGATGGTTAGATGGCGTAGCAGAATCTTGTGAAAGAGCAAAGATAACAATCACACAAGCCACCAGAACAGCGCAGGACAAAACAGAAAACCACGACACTGGGCAACAACCCGGTAGCAGTGGGACGACAAAAGAAAGAAGATTCCCTTAGGGATTAGATCAATCTCTTGGGGATTAGAGCAAGAGCAATCCGCCAGTAAGTTACAACCGGCGTCCCTCACCTCACATCTATCTGAAACGTGTTCGAACTGTGTCCACATTGAGCCGAGGCTGTAAGCAGATTAAATGTCAACAAATGTCAAAACATCTTCAGTGTTTGCGAAGGTACACTTAACAGAAAGTGTTAAACAAATAATTGAAAGGTCCCGATGTTTTGTGTCTCACTAAACATATTCTTACAGTCTTCTTCTTCTCCTTCATCTTTTTTCAACTACCCTTGAAGCATAAAGCATTCTGTTTTACCGTTTCACTGAATTCAAGTATTGATATTATTCATAACGGTTTTATACAGCTAGACATGCTTTTGGCTGGAACGCACAGAGAATCAATGATTAAAGTTTTAATTTGTGTCAGAACTATTTTGTATCTTCTTCCCTTGAAGAATAAGCCATCAACAACTTTCATCCAACCAGATCTGTCTTAACAAGCCAGGTTAGTTTAATGTCATTATCCCTTCTCCTCTTTCGCCGACTATGGTTCGTCTCCATGTCTCACTAGGTCCTCCACTACCCTTCTTGCAGCCCGGATTTCATTTCAGAGCCACATGTGGTTGTCTGGTCTTTCTTCGTGTCCTAACCACTATAATTTTTTCCTTTTATTTTCTCGTTGATATTGTTGTTGTCTATTCGAAGGGTGATCTCAGTATTTGGTATTCTTTGATCCAAACGATTTCGGAGAATTCTTTTGAGACATCTTCTCTCAAAGCTTCTTATGTGAATGTCTGTTATTGTACGCGTTGTTCATGTCTCTGATCTGTACAGTACGAATGAGCGCACATTTGATTGAGTTTAGTTGGTGTCCTGTAAGCTCTCTCTCTCTCTCTTTGCCTTTTACCCCGGTTGGGGCATAGGCCCTCAACCAACTCATGCCAAGTCTTCCTATCTCTAGCTATCTCCTGCAGCTCCCTCCAGCTCTTCTTTATATTGTTGATCTCCGCCTCCAAATCTCGTCTCCATGTATTTCTCGGCCTCCCCTTCTTTCGCTGTCCCTGCGGGTTCAGGCAAGGACCCTTCTTGTTATATTCCCTCCGGTTTTCGCAAAGTGTGTCCTATCCAGCGCCAGCGTCTTTTTAACCTGTTCGTTCACTGGAATCTGTCTTGTTCTTCCATAAGTTCCTCATTTGTGACCCTATCATACCATCTTATTCCTCTATTCTGCGCAGACACCAGTTGATGAATGTTTGCAATTTATGCGCTATTGTTTTAGTTGTTCTCCATGTTTCTGACCCATACAGTAGAACTGCTTTAACATTAGAGTTAAATATCCGAATTTTTGTTCTAGATTTGATTTCTTTGGACTTCCAAATGTTTCCCAGTGCAATGAAGCTCCTCTTGCCTGTCCTGTAAGCTGATGATCTCTATATTTTTTTCCCCGATCCAGAAGCACCTGAGCTTTCAGCTCTTCGGCTCAGTGCCATGAACATCGTAACCTTTCGGTTCGGTGCCACGAGCACCGTAAATCTGGAATAACATGTGGCTTTTCTGGCAGCCCGCGGAAATGAATCCGCACTTACAGAGGGTTTATCACCAGTCGTCCAACGCGCTAAAAACACGATGGGCAGGCGGGCATGATCTCCATATGTTGTCCATTGATCTCCATATGTTGCAGCTGCCATTCCAGTTCTTGCGTTGATGTTTTTTTCCTACATCTCCACCTATGGTTACATCATCATCACATAGCTTGTCCTGAGCTGAACTTTGCCACCCCAACAGTCCTTCAGAATTTCTCTCTCATAGGCCAGATGTCCCGCCTTTGCAGCCGACATGTTAAAACCATCAGTTACATCCTGAATCCATCTTCTCCGTGGTCTTCCTCTTCTCCTCTTTACCGGTATGCCTCCTTCCATGATGGTCTTCTCCAGCTCTTCGTGTCTTCCTACATGTCCAAAATACCTCAGTTTTCTCTTTAATATTTGAAGCATCAGGCAGTTTTCTTTGATTTTGAGTTCCTTCTGGATAGATCTATTTGTTTTCTTCTCTGTCCAAGATATACGGAGGACTCTTCTGTAACACTTATATTCAAAAGTACATATATGTTTATCCACCGCTTTATTAATTGTCCATGCTTCACACCCATACGTTGCCACTGGAAATATGCATGCTCTTAGTACTCTAATCCTCGCTTTCCTATCAGTTTTTTTGGTAGAGTATGCAGACAAGAAAGAAAATACATTCGTGTAAAACTGTAATCTGAAGTCGGAGCCAGGCTCACCTGAATGGCCGGGCGGCGCTGATGATAAAGAAAGCAAGCATTCCCACAAAAAATGAGTCAGATACGCCATATTAAACGCCATGAGCATGTCTAAAATCAATTGACTTCATTGCACCGGGTTTTACCCCATACAGCTCGGTCCTTCTCCGCAGAAATGGCACGCCACCTGCAGAGAGTATTGCACAAAGCACGAACTCCGTAGCTCCTGCAACAATCCTAGGGTCTCTGGAAAAAACTGCACTCGTGAACAGAATGGCGCGGTCCGACTGAACCCACGACCTTCGACTCACAAGGCAAAGGCATAACCTCTTAGCCACAGAGACTCCTAATTCACTAAACATTGTTATATACATTATCTCTGGGCGTAGAGGTTAGATGCTCGTCTCTCGTGCCAAAGATACGAGGTTCGTTTCCTCGTGGAACCCTCTGGATATTTTTCCAAAGATCCCTGATCTCAGTGTAGGTGAGATCGAGTTCCTAATCCTATCGGAGACGGACGATAAACATAGGTACCGTGTTCAATATGAGCACGTAAAAGAAACCTTGGCGGTACAAAAATAGAGAAGAGTAGGCTGAAAAGACGCTGCCCGTGTAAAATTCATTACACAAGATTACAAATAAAACTCCTACATAAATATATTCATGATATTCAAAATTACATTGGGGACCGTCACCAGTGCTACGGAGTTCGTGTACTGCAGCTGAGATCTTCCTGTGTAAGAAAGAGATCGGAACACACATGGTTACTCACCGAAGTGCAATGATGATGGTCCTATCAATCAATCAATCAATCAACATTGTTATATAAACGTGTCCTGAGATTTAAACCAAAGAATTACGGAATGAAAGATTTAAAACAAATGTAAAACTTAATTTTTTTGGGCACAATTATAACAACTTTGAAAGTTGCTATTTACGTAACTTTTTAAATACTGAATATATCAATGGTTACCTATTTATGTCGCCACCGTAAGTGCTTGGTCCCATGTTGCAACGAAGCAACGACAACGGAATTAAACAATATACATACAACGTCTTACAAAAGGAAGTATGAATGTGAAATAGACTCAAGAGCAGGGACGGTTTTTCAAGTGTTGCTGAGATAAGTGTGTCATATTGAAGAAAGAAGACCTGTTATATCTTTGTCTTCGCTGAGCAAGGGCGCGATGACTAGGAAATATACAGGGTGTTCAAGATAATTGCAGCCCTATTGACAATTCGAAAGTTGCCAGGTACACATTGAGTTGTGTTTATTTACTATTTAAACCGGTTCTGACTAGCTCGTCCTACGTCACATTTGTTCATCGCCTCTTCCCGTACTACAATTACACACCGTCACACAACCTTGACCTATACTACGTCATAACTGAACCTTCTCATTTCCATACATATATGCCAGATTAGCTCCATTCACAGGCTGCTTTTAAGTTGAACACCCTGTAGATTTTAAACTCTTTGCATTGTAACTCTTTAACTCTTTAGCTTTACAGTCTCATTGGTTATAAATGGCCTGCATGTGTTGTAGTCATGCTCATTCGGATGATGAGAGCGATGTCCTGGCAAAGAATATGCTACATGAAGAGATTTAGAAAATATTACATGTAGTTTAAGTTAGTGTGAGTAACGTTTAGAATAAGAGCTGAACCTTTTCCTTTTTCATTCGCTCTACAGCAACCACTTGTTAAACCACTCTTCGTAGTCTGTATGTATTTCATACTTTATATGATAAAGCTTGAAGCGGTTCGACCACTTAATAAGAATGCTGCCCGTCTGCTCAGCGTGTTCGTAGCGCGTTGGACTGCGGTGACTAGTCCTCTGTGTGTGCGGGTTCAATTCCGCGGACTGGCAGAAAAGCCACAGGTTCCCAAGATTCACGGTGTTCGTGGCACCGAACCGAAGGGTTACGATGTCTATGGCACCGAGCCGAAGAGCTGAAAGCTCAAGTGTTTCTGGATCGAAAAAAATAAGAATGCAACTGAACTCCACTGTATACAGAGTCTTCTACAACAGAACATCATGAAAGACAGTCACCAACATCAGCATAAGAAAGAAAGTTGGCACAGAACCTTGCTTGAATTACATTGAGAAACAAAGTCACCAACATCAACATAAGAAAGAAAGTAGGCACAGAACCTTGCTTGAATTACATTGAGAAACAAAGTCACCAGCATCAGCATAAGAAAGAAAGTTGACACAGAACCTTGCTTGAATTACATTGATAAACAAAGTCACCAACATCAACATAAGAAAGAAAGTTGGCACAGAACCTTGCTTGAATTACATTGATAAACAAAGTCACCAACATCAACATAAGAAAGAAAGTTGGTACAGAACCTTGTCTGAATTACATTGAGAAACAAAGTCACCAACATCAGCATAAGAAAGAAAGTTGCCACAGAACCTTGCTTGAATTACATTGAGAAACAAAGTCACCAACATCAGCAAGAGAAATTGGTACAGAACCTTGCTTGAATTACAGTGAAACAAAGTCACCAACATCAGCATGAAAGAAAATTGGTACAGAACCTGCTTGATTACATTGAAAACAAAGTCACCAACATCAACATAAGAAGAAAGTTGGGACAGAACCTGTTAGATTACATTGAGAAACAAAGTCACCAACATCAGCATGAAAGAAAGTTGGTACAGGGAACCGTGAATTAGATTGAGAAACAAAGTCACCAAACATCAGCATAAGAAAGAGTTGCACAGAACCTGCTTGAATACATGAGAAACAAAGTAACCAGCATCAGCATATGAAGAAAGTTAGACAGAACCTTGCTTGAATTACATAAAAAAGAATGAAGTGGGTCGACCACTTAATAAGAATGCATCCAAACTCCACAGTATACAGTCTTCTACAACAGAACATCAGGAAATAAAGCAAGAGGAAAACCCATGAAAAAGATGGATAGATGGATTAGCACAGAATCACGTCAAAAAAAAGCAAAAATAAATATAACCCAAGCCACTAGAATAGCGCAAGACAAAAGAGAAAACCCGACACTAGGCAACAATCCGGTAACAGTGTGACGACAAAACAAGAAGAAGAAGAGGGTAAGTTTGTTGAGTCAGTTAGACGCCTACAGATCAGTAGACCAGAACATCCGGTTTCAGCTTGCCTTTTATTCAAGCTCGCTTTCCTAAGTCCTGGGATAAGGAAAAAAAAAACACCAACAAGAAAACAACCTTGATCTAGAAAATTCTATTCCCATATGTGATCTAGCATCCAGTTAGACTTGAACTTAACAATCAACGTTTCTCGTCCTACACCACTGGGTTGTAGGGTTAGCTCGTGTGTTCTATGGGTCATCAGTAGTCTACTAATTTTCCCTTTTCACCCTACCCAAGAGAGACTCATCATCAAATAGCTTGTCCTGAGCAAAACTTTACCACCTTAACAGTCCTCCAGAATTTCTCTATCTCGTAGGCCAGATGTCCCGCCTTTGAAGCCGTCATGCTCAAACCATCGTTACATCTTGAATCCATCTTCTCCGTGGTCTTTCTCTTCTCCTATTTGCCGGGATGCCATCTTTCATTCTGATCTCCAAACCTTCGTGTCTATTTATATGTTCAAATATTTCAATTTTCTCATTCTTATTTGTAGCATCAGCCAGTTTTCTTTGATTTTTGAGTTCTTTCTGGATAGATCTATTTGTTCTCTTCCTGTCCATGTTATACGCAGGATTAATGGCGGCTCGTCCTTAAGGGCCAGTTGGGCCAGGTTCCATAAAAAAATAATGTGTAACGTGCATTTATTATTTAATAAATTAAAATATAATCTAATCGAAAATCATGATTTCCCCGAACATTTGTGCCTGGCCCCACCAACAAAAAAAATCACGAGCCGCCACTGAGCAGGGATCTTAGATAACACTTATATTCAAAAGCAGATATATGAAGGGAGACTAGCCAACACAAAATCTACTGGATTCAGAGATAAAATACACATTGTATACCATGAGAGTTGATTGAATTCTTCTTCTTCTTCTTCTTCTTCACATTTCAACTCCCAACGGAGCACAGGTCTTAAATAAACTTCTTCCAGCCCTTCCTCTCTTTTACCCTCCTTTCCAGTTCTTTCCACATTTTACCTATCATTTTAATATCAGTCTACAGCTCTCTTTTCCAGGTATTTCTAAGCCTTTCTCAACTCCTTTTTTTCTGTGGGTTCCAAAAACAGTGCATGTCTTGCAATGCTTACGGTCGATTTTCTCATTGTGTGTCTTATTTATCGCCAGCGGCTCTTCTATTTTCTTCAAAGAGTTAATTGAATTAAACAGAATTATTTGCAACACACATAGCAAAGGATAGAAAACTGAAACTCTCCACGATGCTTCCCATGTGGATAAGGCAAGATAGAGCCTGAACCAGGAATCTAAACTATACACGAGTTACGTACCTTGTATCTGCTAGGGGTGTAGTCAATACGTCTGGTCAACCTTCGCTTGAGTCCAGGAGCGGACCTAGTTTTAGATCCCAAAGAACTATCATTTCTTACAGGAAGATTTGGTTGACGAGGATCAGAAGATGCTAACAACGGACTCTGCTGTTGCCCTTGCAATAATCTATTGTCAATTTGTCTTGTTTGGAAAACCTTTCCATTGGACAAGCGTTGCTCTCTTCTGTTTTCCATTGTAGTGTTATATGAGACTTCTTACATATGTAGGTCACTACTAGAAGGCAGCACTGTCGTATGATACACAATATCCCTGGTCAGCATTTGTTTGTTTGTTTGTTTGTTTGTTTGTTATATAGGGGATTTAAACTTCTTTAAGCTGAGGCACGTCCCTTTTAACCTAAGGTGAACCTTTTTTTTTGTTTTATCAGAACGTGTAGGAAAAAAACATGAAAATAAGAATGAACTCCTTTCGGAGAATCCAAGTTTGTACATTCAGCCTGGTCAGCAAAAATTAGAGAAATATATGCCCATTTCAGACTGAAATTCGATGGTTACTGGCCCAATTTTTAAGAAGAACCACTGTTACTGCAGCATGTCTGAGGCGACTAAGGTTTGGAATCAATGCATGTCCGCAGATGTAACGAAACAAATGCTTACAGAAAACGGATGCACCAGGCAGTAAGGCGCATAACATGGTGCAACGACCCCTCACAATGCGGAATGGGATAACGGATTCTACGGTCGCCAATCTGCCTTGGAGATTTAGCCAAGCAGCAAGAATGTCAGACCTACCATCACGAGGGTGGCCAAAACTCACTGCGGAAGAGGTGGCACAAATGGGGAAGCAGAAATCATAGAATTATATCCTACAGAACTGCCCAGTATGCAGAGCTTGAGAAGAAAGAGGTGGCCCACTTACATTAGTTTCAAGACAAATTGTATGGCGTGGCTGATAATCTGAAGCAGACAGCTGTCTTTATTAGAGAATCCGAAATCCCATTCTAGTGAGAACGCAATAAAGAAGAAGACTGAAATTTAAGAGATGTATCACCGTCCAGGTGTGAATTCAGGGAAAATAATTGTATCTCCTTCTAGATGAGAATTAAAAGGAAATATGTGTCTCTGTCAAGATGAAAATGTCAGATATATTGTGTTTCTTTTCACTGAAATTTCACAGCAAACGTAAGGGTGAGCGCACCATCCAAATGTGCATAAAAACTGGAATGCCTAGCAGGGCTTGAATCCAGTGCAAACGTTCCTACCGAATGGTGATAAACTGTGCACTGTGTACAGTGAGATAGAAATGGGTAAGGTGTCGCACAGTAGAACAGTGTGAGCACGGGTGACGAGGAGTAAGAGGGCGGGTACAGTCGGTGGACCGGGGCGCAAGCGGAAATAGGCGAAGGGCACCCAAAGAAACGAGAGTGGACAAGGCGGTGGCGAGCATCGAGGATGGGGTCTCCTTCCGGAGAACAATGGCCGCGATTCCCTCGCAGAGAACCACTACTGCCTTGTAGTTTGATTGGGGACAATCAAAGCCTAGCGGAGCAAACCGTACACAAAACTGGACGGCAGGCAAACCAAGTAGTCCAAACAAAAACTTGTAACCTGGGCAGATGACGCTCAACAACCCGGGAGGGAAGGTTGTTTAAGGGTAGCTACCCTAAAAGAAAATAGCAAATTGCTGCCTTGCAGGACGGCTGGGGACAGCTTAAGACTGACGGAGAGCGAACCCAGTAAACGCTGGCTAAACCGGACACATCGCCGAAGGATAAGCACAAGAGCTCCAAATGGCGCTAAAGATGTGACGAAACACACACCCATGCTAAGACTGCATGAATCAGATTTCCGCATGAATAAGACACAAAGTTTGAATTTATGGGGAAATCTGGTACATCAGTCTAAGCGGTGATCGCGAGTGAGAGAGAGAGAGAGAGAGAGAGCGAATTTCACAGAAAGTTATATCTTCTTCTTCTTCTTTGCGTTCGTTCTTTACACCAATTTTAATCACTCTTTGTGATATGTTTGATCTTTGCCAAGAACGTGTATACGTTACATATTGGTTTGGTAGGCCCTAAACGCATAGACTTCTACACGCTTAGGACACATGCATCCGATTTCAGCCAAACCTCCTTAATCGTCTCTTACGACATGCGTGGCAGGTAACAGTGGTTCTATTCTTTACACCCCAAATTTGGGCCCCGGTAACCACTCGGGCGGGTTATATCTAATTCCGGATATTCAATATATGCACCAACAACCTGTGCTCCTATGGCTTGGCAAGTATGACAACATAACATTTCCAACAGAACTGTCCCCAGTATGCAGATCTGAGAAGAAAGAGGTGGCCCACTTACACTAGCGTCCAAGACAAACTGTCTGTATTGGCTGATAATCTGAGGCAGACGGTGGCCTCTATTAGAGAATACGAAATCCCAATCTAATGAAAACGCAGAAGAAGAAGAAGAAGGATAGATTTCCTGTCAAATAGAGATATCTTATCCTAGATGGGAATTTAACATAAACATTTACCAACCATTTTCTTTCCGTTTGTCTAAACTGTGTCAAGGTTAAATATATTGTTAAGAAGCGTGTCTCCTACAGCTAAACCACGTATGTCTTCAATATCATATGTCTCCACAGCTAACCATGTATGTATTAATATCACTGGTCTCCTACAGCTAAACCACGTATGTCTTCAATATCACTGGTCTCCTACAGCTAAACCACGTATGTCTTCAATATCACTGGTATCCTACAGCTAAACAAAGTATGTCTTCAATATCACTGGTCTCCTACAGCTGAACCATGTATGTCTTCAATATCACTGGTCTCCTACAGCTAAACCACGTATGTCTTCAATATCACTGGTCTCCTACAGCTAAACCACGTATGTCTTCAATATCACTGGTCTCCTACAGCTAAACCACGTATGTCTTCAATATCACTGGTATCCTACAGCTAAACCACGTATGTCTTCAATATCACTGGTCTCCTACAGCTAAACCACGTATGTCTTCAATATCACTGGTCTCCTACAGCTAAACCACGTATGTCTTCAATATCACTGGTCTCCTACAGCTAAACCACGTATGTCTTCAATATCACTGGTCTCCTACAGCTAAACCACGTATGTCTTCAATATCCCTGGTCTCCTACAGCTAAACCACGTATGTCTTCAATATCACTGGTCTCCTACAGCTAAACCACGTATGTCTTCAATATCACTGGTCTCCTACAGCTAAACCACGCATGTCTTCAATATCACTGGTCTCCTACAGCTAAACCACGTAACCACGTATGTCTTCAATATCACTAGTCTCCTACAGCTAAACCACGTATGTCTTCAATTCCACGATGATCTCTTACAGCTAAAACCAATCTGTCTTAGATATCACTGGTCTCCTACAGATAAACCACGCATGTCTTCAATATCACATGTCTCCTACAGCTAAACCACGTAGGTCTTCAATATCACTGGTCTCCTACAGCTAAACCACGTATGTCTTCAATATCACTGGTCTCCTACAGCTAAACCACGTATGTCTTCAATATCACTGGTCTCCTACAGCTAAACCACGTATGTCTTCAATATCACTGGTCTCCTGCTTGAGTCTATCGTCTATTTGTTTCCGTCTATTATCAGTCTATCTGTTTGAAGCTATAGTCAGTCTGTTTGGTCGAGTCTATTGTCAGGCGAAAAGAGCAGCATAACAAGCGTATGAGTAGGCCCACCAATCAACATCGAACTTTTACGGTTATTCGCTTGATGCTGTTGGAGATATGGCGAAGGAGATCGAAGCACCTATGGACATGTCCGGAGTGCAATGAAAGATATTCCAAACTGAAACTTGTATTTTAATAATTATACAAAATAGTAAATTTAAAATACACCACACATGAAAGCACAAATCGATGAGACGGACTTGCCAACAAGTAGGTTGAACGACTTATATCAAATCTAATACAATAAATACATTTAAAAGCTTCCACAGGTTGTTACCTGTACAACTGACCTACACTTTTATCTCCCTTGAATAAATACAAGCGACTCTATTGTAAGGAATTACTTTCCCTAGATGACACGTGACACGCTGGGAGTCCGTTCAATGTGTGCGCAACATCTAGGTCATCATGACGACAAAATGAAGTCAAGTACATGCATGTTCTGTCCTCATAAATGAAGGTGAGCTACTGTTCGCATATTATACCAGCAACTAGATAATTGTTAAATATGGACTTATCTATCATACTCAGGGCGCTCCTACAGATGCACAGTCCCTTTCTTATTCTTCTTTGTTCGTTCTGAAATAAGGGGTTGTTGTATTGTGTCGTGGTTTACAATGAGATATCTGCGCATTTAAATTCAACACACCTTTTTTCAGTACGATAATTTTGGGATTGTATTAGCATCTCTACTTGCTTACCCATACTGTAGTAATGCAGCCTGTTATCAGGACCATCACTTTGAACATGGAGTAGTGCTATGGTTTTAAAATGATGTAAAGTCGAGGATTGACTTCATTGGGTCTGGTTTTACCTCATACGACTTGGTCCTCTACCGCGCTGTGGTGCCGGGGCCCGCAAGGAAGCAAAGAATAGTACCACTGCGACCTACAAGGAATGTCTCAAGAGGTGACTGATGTAGGACCTAGGGAAGCTACCTAGTAAATAAAAAAGCATCGCAGAAATCGGATGTGCTGGCCTACTTGTAGGCGATTAACTGGCACAATGTACAATCGCTTTTAGGCTCAGATCACAAAGAAATCACACAGAGTGGTTAACTAGTGGTCGATATGGAGCGACCGAAGAAGAAAAAGGTACCACTAAGCAGAAATCGCAAGCCACTTTCCGAGAATATTACACATACCACGAACTCTCCGGTTTATCGTCCGTCTCCGATAGAACTAGAAACGCGATCTCAACTGCATTAAGATTCATGTATCTCTGGAATATTATCCCAAATGCTCCAAGCAGGGAGCTTCTTCTTCTTCTTCTTCTTTCCCCCTTCTAGAACCTCCACATCGACCACTTGTTAACCGCTCTGTGTGATTTGTATGTGATCTGAGCCTAAAGCGATTGTACGTTGTGCCAGTTATGGCCAACAAGTAGGCCAGCACATCCGATTTCTGCGCTGCTTTTATTTACTAGGGTAGCATCCTAGGGCCTACATCAGTCGCCTCTTACGACATGCATTGTAGGTTGCAGTGGAACTATTCTTTGCTTTCCTTGCGGCCCCGGACCACACGCGCGCACGCAGGAGCGAACCGAGTACTTTTGAGCGAGAGACAAACACCGCACTTCTACGCCACAGAGAATGGAACAGATTTTATCTTGTTTGTTTGCTCATGTTCCCCATAACTGTCCGATTTGTTTGCATTAGATAATCAACCTACTACGGCGGCTCTCAACCTGGGAAGCACGGCTCCCGATGCTGGCATGCGGCAATATCAGGGAAAGTGTGAAACGATTAGAAAATTTAGTGGATTTGGTGTTTTCATAAGTTTTATACTAACTTGCTTCTTCTTCTTCTTCTTATTGTCTGTATAAGTTTTATACTAAATTGCTTTTCAGTTTGAACATTGGTCTTTGGAGTAGAGGCTAGATGTTTGTCTTTCTGTCCAGGTGACAGTTCGCTCCTCATGAGCCATCTGGATATTTTCCAGATATCTCTATCTCATTGTTGGTAGATCGAGTTCCTATTCTCTATCAGATGGACGTAATAACGTAGGTCACTGTTCAATTTGAGGACGTAAATCAACCCTGGCATTTTTAAAATCGAGAAGTTCAGGCTGGAAAGCTCTGCCCGAGCAAAATTCATTAGAAAAGATTAAAATAAATGACTACAAAATATCTTCACCATCTTCAAAATTACGCTGGGTCCCTCGCCGGAGTACGGAGTTCGTACGTTGCAGCTGAGATCTTCCTGTGTAAGAAAGAGATCGGAGCACACATAGTTACTCACCGAAGTGCAATGATGATGGTCATTTCAATCAATCAATCAATCAAGTTTAAATAAGTTTTGTCTCCATTAAAACTAAATTGAATCGCAGAACGCTCGAGTGGTTACCGGGGCCAAATTTGGGATGTAAAGAATAGAACCACTGTTACCTGCCATGAATGTATAAGACGCGACTAAGGAGGTTTGGCTGAAATCGGATGCATGTGTCCTAAACTGTAGAAGTCTATGCGTTTAAGGGCCTACTAAACCAATGTGCAACGTATACACGTTCATGGCAAAGATCAAACATATCACAAAGAGTGATTACAATTGGTCGTAAAGAACGAACGCAAAGAAGAAGAAGAAGAATCGCAGAAGGTAAAATGGACAGATAAATCGAAACTAGATGTCAAAATGCCAATGTCCCACTAACTGTCCCCACTGCTCAAACGCCCAAACATAGACATGGGGGTCACTCAACAGCTGATAAGTTGCATATTTCTACCAACACTCTGTTATCAGTGTTAAACATGGTCCCTGACTAAATCCTAAGAAAGAAATATCTCAACATGTGAATTGAGCTGTTTAAGAAAAGTCATCAATATTACAAGACGGGACAGATTGAGAAATGAGAACATTAGAAATATCTTTGGAATCACACCATGAATTCAACCAGAGCCAACTATAAACTTATGGGCCTTCGGACTCAGGTAAGAATTATGGGAAATCAGACCCCAACTACACCACGTGACCTCGCATTCCAGTATTGGTGTATATAGACGAATTCATTTTAAAATGAACACAAAATGCTAAATCGAAGTTATATTACGTAACAAATTAAGTTTAACAAAAAGGAATATCAATATTATGAATATTTTCACCAATAAATAATCATAGACTCACAGAATTGAGTAAAATTGCAAAAAGCTTGCAGTGTTCTATCAAACATCTATATTTTCGGCCCCTTTTCGGATCTAGGTGGGAATGCCCAGTCAATTGTCTGGCCTAGTTATCTAGAGTTGGCTGTGATTCAACATATTAGAAAACAACAAATAAAATAGTTGGATCAGCTAATGAGAATTAAACCAGTTCTGCTACCATCTCACGCTTATAACAACCGACAACCGGGACGCCGACCCCGAAGAAGACCAAGAAACCTAATGGCTAGATAATTTCACAGATACCATGCAACATCAATGACTTACTACAGATGCAACACATCTTGCACAGGATAGAAAACTGAAATTCCCCACGTCGCTTGACGGTACATGTGGATAAGACAAGACGAAGCAAACTAAGTTACAAATTTCTTTAAAACATAACTAAGGACATCACTGATTTTGACACATGTTGACACTTTTCTCAAATTTCTTCTAAAAACAGTTATTTTAATGCTTACATTTCTCCCTGCCAATGTTATTGTATTTAGGAGACAGTGCTCTTAACGGGTTTTTAAGCCGAACGATTAACTTCATTGTACCGGGTTTTAAACCATATGGCTCGGTCCCTCTCCGCAGAAATGGCACGCCACCTGCCTAGAGTATTGCACAAAGCACGAATTCCGTAGCTCCAGCAACAATCCTAGGGGTCTCTGGAAAAACTGCACTCGTGAACAGAACGGCGCAGTCCGGATTCGAACCCACGACCTTCGACTCAGCCACCTTAGCCACAGTGCTCTTATAAAGCTCAAAGTATGAAGCATTTTTGTTTTCGTTTGTAGTTTGAAAATAACAGGAAAATCGTGAAAAAGGGTGGAGGCCCTGTCTCATCTTCAATGGGTAACCCCACACCAAACCTCCTTAGTTGGCTCTTACGACACGCGTGGCTGGCAGGTAGCAGTGGTTCTATTCTTTACACCCCAATATGGGCCCCGGTAACCACTCGGGCGAAGGGGGAAGCTATGCTGACAGGAGCTTTACTCCTATTAGGGACACCCATGTCAGAAAGGTTGAAGGATAGAGAACAAACGAAATGTGACCTCCTGGTCCTCCAGGTTGGGGGTTGGGCAATGGGCTAACAACCCATTACTTAAAAAACCATCATGCTACAGAAACAGAAGCAAGAGATACCATTGTTACAACTGGTGCAGAACGGCAACAGTGGAAGTCTCTTGTGGAAGGAAGCCTTATGTGTCAATTGTGACACGAAGAGGATATATAATAGAATAGATCTGTTTCAAGGGCTCACCATCTGAGAAAGGTTGAGAACCACTGAGCAAGTGTGAGAATGTTGTCGCTTCATTGTTTGTCTTGTCTTCCGATTGTCAGTGTGAGGAGATGGTAAACAAAGACCTTATTGACTTTGCTATATTAATAGTATATATTGTCTACCATGCCCGCCTGCCCAACGTGTTCGTAGCGCGTCGGACGACGGGTCAATTCCGCGGGCAGGCAGAAAAGCCACAGGTTCTCCGGATTTACGGTGTTCGGGGAAACCGAACCGAAGGGTTACGATGTACCGAGCAGAAGAGCTGAAAGCTCAAGTGCTTCTGGATCTGAAAAACAAATTATCTAAGATTTCAATGTGCAAGTATTGTGTTGAATGGGCTAGAATATCTATCTAAGATTTCAATGTGTAAGTAATGTGTTGAATGGGCTAGAATATCTATCTAAGATTTCAATGTGTAAGTAGTGTGTTGAATGGGCTAGAATATCTATCTAAGATTTCAATGTGTAAGTAGTGTGTTGAATGGGCTCAGAATATCTACTAAGATTTCAATGTGTAAGTATTGTGTTGAATGGGCTAGAATATCTATCTAAGATTTCAATGTGTAAGTAGTGTGTTGAATGGGCTAGAATATCTATCTAAGATTTCAATGTGTAAGTAGTGTGTTGAATGGGCTAGAATATCTATCTAAGATTTCAATGTGTAAGTAGTGTGTTGAATGGGCTAGAATATCTATCTAAGATTTCAATGTGTAAGTAGTGTGTTGAATGGGCTAGAATATCTATCTAAGATTTCAATGTGTAAGTAGTGTGTTGAATGGGCTAGAATATCTATCTAAGATTTCAATGTGTAAGTAGTGTGTTGAATGGGCTAGAATATCTATCTAAGATTTCAATGTGTAAGTAGTGTGTTGAATGGGCTAGAAACATGGACATCGACTAAAACAAAGTCTTTAAAAAAAATGTTTGGTAATCGCCTGCTAGGAATTCTGATGTATTAACCTGCTGCCTTGCAGGTCGGCTGGGGACAGCCAAATGCTAACGGAGAGCGAACCCAGTAAACGCTGGCTGAAACCGGACACATCGCCGAAGGATAAGCACCAGAGCTCCAAATGGCGCTTAAAGATGTGACGAAAACAAACCCTGCTAAAGACTGCATGAATCAGATTTCCCATGAATAAGATTTATGGAGAAATTTGGTACATCAGTCTAAGCTGATGATCGAAGAAAGAAAAGAGAGAGAAGAGAGAGAGAGAGAGATGTATTTATGGCGTTTAATATTCTAATATTCTGAGCTCTTATTTGAAAACTTTATGCTGCTTGCCCTTTACAAGTATTATTTTAGAATTATCTCTCTCTTTCTACCTCCTTTACACTCTTTAACGTTCTCTCCCTCTCTCTCTCATACTTTTTCTTTCTTCCCCATTCTCTCTCAGATTTTCATGTTCTCTCTTTCTTTCCAGGTCCTTTTATGTCTCTCTTACGAACTAAGACTGTTTCTTTCTCTCCCTGTCTCTAATTTTCTCCTTCTAGTCCTTGTCTGTATCTCTTACACACTGAACCTTTTCTGTCTTTATGTCTCTCTAACTTTTCATTCTCCGCAGACCTCTTCTGTTTCTCTTACATACTAAGACTGTTTCTTTCTCACTCTGTTTCTCTAACTTTCTCTTTCTCTCACTCTACTGTCTGTCTGTCTCTCTCTCTCTGTCTGTCTCTCTCACTCTCTGTCTGTCTCTCTCTCTCTGTCTGTCTCTCTCACTCTACTGTCTGTCTCTCTCTCTGTCTGTCTCTCACTCTCTGTCTGTCTCTCTCTCTGTCTGTCTCTCTCACTCTACTCTCTTTCTGTCTCTCTCTGTCTGTCTCTCTCACTCTCTGTCTCTCTCTCTCTCTGACTTCTTCTATCTCCCTCTCATTATTATCTGTAATTTCTCTCCATCTTTTTCCTTTCTCTCATGTTATCGCCTCAGTTCTTTCACTTTCTCTTTTACATTATTTTTCTCCATCTCTCTCTGTCTCTCGTTTCCACACACTTATTTCACACACTCTCAGCTTCTGTACAAATCAATAGAAACTACCTGATTGTGTCACAAGACGAGCCTGCAGGACGAGAGCTAAATTAAGCGAGTGAAGAAACAAGGACCGAGTTCTTAGTGGCTTAGATTTAGCGGCTATGATTCTATTAAACTTTAATTGCTTGTTTTCCTCTTCTCTGTCTTGTCTTTGTATAGTGTCTACATGATTTTATGGTTAGTTGTAAGTTGGTTAGTTTTAATATCGCGATCTCGGCGCATCATCATCTCTTTGTAAAGCGTCTACATGATTTTATCGTTAGTTTTAATATTGTGATCTCGTCGCATCATCGTCTCTTTGTAAAGCGTCTACATGATTTTATCGTTAGTTTTAATATTGTGATCTCGTCGCATCATCTCTTTGTATAGTGTCTACATGATTTTATCGTTAGTTTTAATATTGTGATCTCGTCGCATCATCGACTCTTTGTAAAGCGTCTACATGATTTTATCGTTAGTTTTAATATTGTGATCTCGTCGCATCATCTCTTTGTATAGCTTCTTCTTTTCTTTTCTTCTTCAGAATGCTTCATATCGACCACTTGTCAACCACTTGGTGATTTGTATGTGATCTGAGCTAAATGCGATTGTACTTGTGCCAGTTATGTGCCAACGTACGCCAGCACATCGATTTCTGCGCTGTTTTTATTTACTAGGTAGCATCCCTAGGGTCTACATCAGTTGCCTCTTACGACATGCATTGCAGGTTGCAGTGGTACTATTCTTTGCTTCTCTTGCGGGCCCTGGCACCACATGAGGTCTTTATATAGCGTGTACATGCTTTTTCTATGTTCAAGCTTGCTTCCCAGTGAGTTAGTTAGTTAGTTTGTTCCTTTCGTGCCAAAGGCGGACATAGAGCAGAGGTTTTAGATATCTCCATGTGATGCGGTAAGTTGCTAGCAGTTGGAGATCTTGTATGGTTTTACATGCCAATAGTTTACTTTCTTGTTGGATTGTTCCAGCTAGACTTAACCCAGTGCTAGATGGTTATGTTTTTAAATAACGCTCGTCTGTAGGACTAATCAATGGGTTCCGTAAACAATAAAGGTTCGAATCCCTCTCCTGTGTGATGCTGGGGCCTACAAGGGAAGCAAAGAATAGTACCACTGCAGACTACAAGGCATGTCGTAAGAGGCGACTGATGTAGGACCTAATGAAGCTACCCTAGTCAATAAAAAACATCGCAGAAATCGAATGTGCTGTCTGCTTGTAGGCGCATAGCTGGCACAACGTACAATCGCTCTTAGTCTTGGATCAAATATAAATCACAAAGATTGGTTAACAAGTGGTCGATATGGAGCGGTCGAAGAAGAAAAATAGACTTGTAATTGCTAGAAAATAAAAAGCTTGTGAGAAAAAGTTCATTGTTAGCTGAATAAAATGAGCAATTTCGAAATTTCAACCAAGAAAAAAAAGAAAGAAAATATCAAAATTATTTAGTACTCACTTCTCCATTTGTGATAGATCATGAGTCACCAGCCACCTTGGCTCTGGGAGGGTAGTCTGAAAGTACATTTTTTGTGTAATAATTAAAGACTTTAGCAAAATTTATGTTTAGTTCATTTGTATGAAAATGTGGTAGCAGTAGTAGTAGTAGTAGAGCAAGTAGTAGCTAGCAGCAGCAGTCAGCAGTGGCAGCAGAGCAGTAGTAGTAGCAGGTAGTAGCAGAGTAGTAGTAGCAGCAGCAGCAGAGAGAGCAGCAAGCAGAGGAGGGAGCAGTAGTAGCAGAGCAGACAGTAGAGTAGAGTAGAGTGGTAGTCAGACAGTAGCAGTAGTAGGAGGGCAGCGCAAGGCAGAGGAGTAGTAATAGCAGTAGTAGTAGTAGTAATAGTGAGCGTCTGTAGCTCAAGCGGTAGTGAGCTCGATCACAAACCCAAGCGTGCCTGATTCAAACCCCACGACCGGCAAGTTTGGAAGCAAATTCGTTGCCGTGGTATTTTTACAAAATATAAAAATAGACCTCACCGTTCAGAAAGTAATGGCAAACTACTGAACGTATAAGTGGTGCCTAGAAAATCAACGACTCGTTTACTGTGCTTGATGGCTACGTCCTGTAAAGGATATGTCACGATTTTTATTTTCAGTAGTTGAGATAGCAGTAGTAGTAGTGTTAGTAGTATTAGTATCTGTAGTAGTAGTGTTAGTAGTATTAGTAGCGGTAGTAGTAGTGTTAGTAGTATTAGTAGCGGTAGTAGTGAGTGTTAGTAGATTAGTAGCGTAGTAGTAGTAGTGTTAGTAGTATTAGTAGCGGTAGTAGTAGTGTTAGTAGTATTAGTAGCGGTAGTAGTAGTGTTAGTAGTATTAGTAACGGTAGTAGTAGTGTAGTAGATTAGTAGCGTAGTAGTAGTGTTAGTAGTATTAGTAGCGGTAGTAGTAGTGTTAGTAGATTAGTAGCGGTAGTAGTAGTGTTAGTAGATTAGTAGCGGTAGTAGTAGTGATAGTAGTATTAGTAGCGGTAGTAGTAGTGTTAGTAGTATTAGTAGCGGTAGTAGTAGTGTTAGTAGTATTAGTAGCGTTAGTAGTAGTGTTAGTAGTATTAGTAGCGGTAGTAGTAGTAGTGTTAGTAGTATTAGTAGCGGTAGTAGTAGTGTTAGTAGTATTAGTAGCGGTAGTAGTAGTGTTAGTAGTATTAGTAGCGGTAGTAGTAGTGTTAGTAGTATTAGTAGCGTAGTAGTAGTGATAGTAGTATTAGTAGCGTAGTAGTAGTAATAGAGTATTAGTAGGTAGTAGTAGTGTAGTAGATAGGCATAGTAGTATAGTCGGTAGTAGTAATAGTAGTGAATAGTAGTAGTATATAATGGTGGTAGTAATGATGTTACTAATTATTACCTTAATATACGCAGCGTACATAGTATGCAAAGTCGAGGTAACGTCATCGTAAGGTTGAGTCAACCACGCTCTAGGTGATAGTGTTGTTATTTGTCCCAATAAACTGACAGCAGCAATATAGCTGACACGACACAATATGATAGTGAGTATTATTGTCCGTTCCACTACAAACAGATATTAACACTAACACAGACACGCCACAGAGATAGTGTGATTATCTATGAATGTCCTATCAGGTGATGTTATCGCTAGACAAACATTACAAGATGTAGTGTGTGTCCTGAATGTCCTGTCACATACTAATACTAACACTAGGGTGACCACGCCACAAGATGATAGTGTGGGTGGTAATTGAATCGTATCACAGATTAATAGTAACACTAGGATCCACATCACAAGATGATAGTAGTCATGTTCTATCGAAAACGAATATTAATACTAAAACTGTACTAGTCTCCTGATGATAGTGTGACGTCTTGTGCCAACCATAAAATTATCTCTATATAGAATTGTCCAACGGTAGATGGCAATGTAGTGTCCATCTTACTACAATCTGATACTAACACTGACCAATCACGCGTGTAGATGACCGTAAGTGGTGTCTGTCACTGACCAATCACGTGTTAGATGACCGGAAGTAGTGTCCTTCACTGACCAATCACGTGTTAGATGACCGGAAGTAGTGTCCTTCACTGACCAATCACTTGCTTAGATGACCGGAAGTAGTGAAGTAGTGCCCGTCACTGATAAAATCACGTGTGTAGATGACCGTAAGTAGTGTCCGTTACTGACCAATCACGTGTGTAGATGACCGTAAGTAGTGTCCGTCATGGCCAATCACTTGTGTAGATGACCGTAAGTAGTGTCCTTTACTGACCAATCACGTGTGTAGATTACCGTAAGTAGTGTCTGTCACTGACCAATCACTCGTGTAGATGGCCGTATCTAGTGTCCATCACTGACGAATCACTTGTGTAGATGACCGTAAGTAGTGTCCTTCACTGACCAATCACGTGTATAGATGACCGTATGTGGTGTCTGTCACTGACCAGCCAATGCGTGTAGATGACCGTAAGTAGTGTCCGTTACTGACCAATCCCGTGTGTAGATGAGCGTATGTAGTGTCTGTCACTGACCAATCAATGTGTCGTTGGCCGTATTTAGTGTCTGTCATTGACCAATCCCGTGTGTAGATGACCGTAAGTAGTGTCCTTCACTGACCAACTAATGCGTGTAGATTACCCCTTGTAGTGTCCATCTCGCCATAAATTGATACTAACAATGACCAACTGTGTAGATGATAATCTGCAGTGTCCAGCTTACCACAAGTTGATACTAAGACTGACCAATCACGTGTGCAAATGACCATATGTGTTGTCCAGCCTACCAAAAAACGATTCTAACACTGACAAATCACATGTGTAGGTGACCTCTTGTAGTGTCCTTCCTATAACAAACTAATCTTGACCCCCTCAACCCTCTTTCTAAATATTAACTTGTGTGCTAAAAACGTCCCCTGGCCACTTCTAAAGTTCGTACGGAACTCAAATCTTTCTTGCCCGACCCTAAACGTCACAAGATTGGTTAACATTGTTTGATCAAGACGTGAATTGTTTCTATTCTCTTCAACAAATGTGTGTAATCCAACCTCTTGGTAGTTAAACAACCTCAATCCATGGCGTCAACACGTTAAGGAAAGTGCATTGGTGGAGGAGGGAACGCTTGCCCCTTCATTAGAAAAATGGCAAATTTTGTGATAAAATTTGATTTTTGTGAATCTACCTTTCCGAATAGCACACTACCAAACTGTGGGACGAATTAGCGCAATGCAACAGCATTCGACTATCGACTCGGACTCAAGAGTTTTGTGGATGCAATCCCACACTCGACGTTCCACACGCCAGGAAAGAAATTGGCCCTCCTAGCTCCTACATGCTAGGTGTAACAAATTTGAAGGGACAAGCACTTAATACGTTAAGGTCTGAAAAGGCCAGGGACACTTTTATTTTCTTTGTAGAACTATCCACTACAATTTTTATAAATTTATTTTCCATCACCCTCCTGGAAAATGTATGTACACGCCTATGCCCTTTAATCTTCCTCCTTTGCTCCTCCCCTTTTTTTAGCAATAGCATTTGTAACTACAGCTGTCTGCAACGATCAATTATTTGGAATGCTACTGCAAAACTATGAACAAACCAGCGAATTTTGTATCTTGGAAATAGTTGGTTCGCCTATGCTGTGTTTCATACAGTCTCATGTACTCCTACGATCTCATACAGCCCCCATAAGACCACATACACTCGAAAGAATTCTCTCCTGCTACACATACAAGATTACATACACATCTCTCTGACATAAGACCACATACACATCTCTGTACCATAAGATTACATACACATCTCTCTGCTATCTCTGCAAGATTTTCACATGACACATCTCTCTGTACTGCCATACAAGTCACATGATACCATCTCTCTGTACTCATAAGACTAACGATCGCTCCGAGTGGTTATCGGGGCCCACATTTGGGGTGTAAAGAATAGAACCACTGTTACCTGTCACACATGTCGTTAGAGGCGACTAAGGAGGTTTGGCTGAAATCGGATGCACATGTCCTAAACGTGTAGAAATCTGTGTGTTTAGGGGCCTACAAACCAATGTGCAACGTATACACGTTCTTGGCAAAGATCAAACATATCAAGTGATTAAAATTGGTTGTAAAGAACGAACGCAAAGAAGAAGATAAGACCACGTATATACAGCTCCATGTATTCATAGATCCCACTTTAAATTTGCGATTGTACATAGGGAGGATTGTAGTACACACAAGTCCTGTTATCATGAAGGTAGTAACTGCAATATTTTCACTATGTAACAGATTAGCTTAGTGCATAGAGCGTTCGACTATCTGTTCTGAGTCAAGAGGAATGTGGGTTCAATTTCACACTCGACGTTTCCAACGTGAGGGTAGAAATTTGCCTTCTTACCTACTGCATACTAGGTTCTAGAAATATGAAGTCGCCCGAGTGGTTACTGGGGCCCAAATTTGGGATGTAAAGAATAGAACCACTATTACCTGCCACCCATGTCGTAAGAGGCGACTAAGGAGGTTTGGATGAAATCGGATAGGGAATGCTAACCCGAAATAAATGCTTGCAAAAAACGGATGCACCAGGCTGTAAGGCGCATAACATGGTGCAACGACCCTCACAATGAGGAATGGGATAATGGATTCTACGCTCGCCAGTCTTCCTCTGAGATTTAGCCACGCAGTAAGAATGTCAGACCTAAAATCATGAGGGTGGCCAAAACTTACTGCGGAAGAGGTCGGCACAAACGGGGAAGCAGAAATCATAGGAATTATATCCTACAGAACTGTCCCAGTATGCAGACTTGAGAAGAAAGAGGTGGCCCACTTACACCAGCGTCCAAGACAAATTGTATGGTGTGGCTGATAATCTGAGACAGAGGCTGCCTTTATAAGATCTTAAGAGAATCCGAAATCTCAATCTAGTGAGAACGCAGAAGAAGAAGAAATACATGAAAAAAAAAAACATCTCTGAAAATGAAGCTTAGAATAGAATAGGAATAGTCAGTGGCGGCTCGTGATCATTTTTGTTGGCGGGGCCAGACACAAATTTTCGGAAAAATCATGGTTTGGGGTTGTTATGTTTTAATTTATAAACAATAAATACACGTTACACATTATTTTTGGTGGGGCCCCAGTGGCCCTTAATGACGAGCCGCTACTGAGAATAGTCAAGAACATATTTAGCTGCAAAAAAAATGTATTAACATCCAAACACAAAACAAATAAACAAAAGATAAGACTTATCAAGTGCTACATAAATACATCTTTGTTGCATGAAGCAGAAACGTGGACAGTGAACGAACAGATGGAAAGAATAATTGAGCGAAAATGTGAACAATAAAGAAACTGTTGAAAAGATGAACTGAAACTTGCCAGCGCTTGCATGTTACCGGGCCTCGCAAGGGGAGCAAAGAATAGTAACATTGCGACCTACACCGCATGTCGTAAGAGGCGACTGTGGTAGGGGTCTAGGGAAGCTACCCTAGTAAATAAAAAGCGTCGCAGAAATCGGATGTGCTGGCCTACTTGTAGGCGCATAACTGGTACAACGTACAATAATTTTTAAACTCCTCTTCTTCTTCTTCTTTGCGTTCGTTCTTTAACACCAATTTAATCACTCTTTATGATATGTTTGATCTTGCCAAGAACGTGTATACGTTGTACATTGGTTTGGTAGGCCCCTAAACGCATAGACTTCTACACGTTTAGGCACATGCATCCGATTTCAGCCAAACCTCCTTAATCGCCTCTTACGACATGCGTGGAGGTAACAGTGGTTCTATTCTTTACACTCCAAATTTGGGCCCCGGTAGCCACTCGGGCGTTTCTTAGACTCAGATCACACACAAATCACAAAGAGAGGTTAGCAAGTGGTCGATATGGAGCGCTCGAAGAAGTAGAAGAAGCATTTTACAAGATACAGCGAGCCAGTAAATCAGCTCACAAGAACGAAAGGGTTAAGAAGCCTGAAACTGTTCAAAACAATCTTAGAAGTAGACGCTAGAAGAGCTTTAAGGGAAGTGTCCCGGAAATTGAAATATTTTGGTCACAGTAGTTTGGAAGATAATCTCCTAGGGCATATTTCCTGAAAGACAACACATAGAGGGATGAGAGGTGCATCCAGAGAAGAGATGTGGGCCCACATGGGGCGAAAATCAGAGCCCTGAGGGAGGGGGGGGGAGGGGCAGAAATGAGTTGGCCCAGCAGAGACCTGAATCTAGTGCGGGCGTGGCAAGCGTAGGGGTGAGCGGAAAACCAAAATGTGCAGAAAAACTGGAAAACCTAGTAGAGGCTTGAATCCAGTGCTTGCTTCCGCTCGCAGGGAACTACTACTGCCTTGTAGTTTGATTGGGGACAATCAAAGTCTAGCGGAGTAAACCGTACACAAATCTGAATCGCAGGCAAACCAAGTAGTCCAAATAAAGGCCGGTTACCTGGGCAGATGACGCTCAACAACCCAGAAGGGTAGGTCGTCTAATTGTCGCTACCCTAACAGAAAATAGCAGCCTGCTGTCTTGCAGGTCGGCTGAAAAGACAGTCAAATGGCTAACGGAGAACGAACCCAGTAAACGCTAGTTGAAACCGGACACGTCACCGAAGGATAAGCACTAGGGCTCCAAATGGCGATGAAGAATGTGACGTAAAAATACGTTCTTGGCAAAGGCTGTTTATATACCACAAAAAGAATAATCAATTTGGCCGAAAAAGAACGATCGAGAGAGAGAAAGACAAGACACGACCAAGATGATGGTGGCAAAAATGACGTTGAAGGAGACAGGAGACCGTTCTGGAAACTGATATTTTTTAAGCGGGCTGTAATGAGAGAGACGTTCTGCAAAGTACATGATGGTCTTCAGGGCCGTGCGGTATATTTTCTCAGTATGATGCAAGTCTTCGAAATGCCGCCCTTAAATGTTTTTTCTTTAAAATAACCTTCAATTGTGATTTTGATTACGCTGCTTATGCCGCCCCCCTTACGGTACCACCTGATGCGGCCACCTCTCTGTATCATAGCACGGCCCAACCCTGATGGTCTTACTAGAAAACTGTGTCAAGCAATCAATTTACAAGAGACGCTGGCGATGGATAGGACACACGTTGAGAAGACCGATCGGAAGTATTGTAAGCAGTCACTGTTTTGGAACCCGCAGGGAAAGAAAAGTTTATGAAAGCATGGACATACTTGCAGAAGAGAGCTGGAGTTATATATTAAAAGGATAGGTAAAACATGGAAAGAATTGGAAGGGATGGGCAGGAGAGAGGAAGAGCTGGAAAAAGTTTGTTGAAGACCTGTGCTCCGTTAGGAGTTGAAAGGGGAAGAAGAAGAACCAATTTACACAGCAAGTGATCACCAGAGATAACACTCACCTGGCCTGGTTCCAAGTATACGGCTGCGTAGTGCTGGTGACGAGTCGGCGCTGCTCAACATTCTCCAGATATTGGCACTACCGGCTCACCAGGAAAGGAAACGATAACTATAAATAAAGTAAAAAATTGCTGAAATGAAAGTAGAAATCAATACAAGAACATTATAATTTACTATGGTCTGCGCCTGAGTGGTTACCGGGGCCAAAATTTGGGGTGTAAAGAATAGAACCACTGTTACCTCCACGCATGTCGTAAGAGACGACTAAGGAGGTTTGGATGAAATCGGATGCACGTGTTCTAGACATGTAGAAGTCTATGCGTTTAGGGGCCTACCAAACCAATGTGCAACGTAACACGTTCTTGGCAAAGATCAAACATATCACAAAGAGTGATTAAAATTGGTCGTAAAGAACAACCTAAAGAAGAAGAAGACTATGGTCTGAATGGAGTCACCGACTTTTATCCATGCGTTTTCTCAGAAACTCAATGAGTATACTCAGGAACAGTGAAACAGGATGAGCTCGGAGACAATGGATGGAGTTGCTAGGGAGGTCTAGGTTGACAAAAATCAGTTTTATTTTTGTGCCAAGACATGTATGCAGGCGTAAGGGGAAATGAACGCACCGATAGATCTACAGGTATGGTTGCTGTACAAAGCGGGCCAGCAAATGGACCAGGTTGATGTTCTGAATTCCATAAAGAGAGGTGTGTAACAGGTAATGATTCAAGTAATATGGTAGAATCTAACCCTAAGCAGACTGCAAAAATACAAAGCTAAATGTGGTCTTGCTAGACAATAGTATTATCAATATAAGGGAAGACTGCAGTAAAACTATGTAGCAATGATGTCGGTATTAGGGAAGACTGCGTAAAACTATGTAGCAATGACGTCGGTATAAGGTGAAGACTGCAGTAAAACTATGTAGCAATGACGTCGGTATAAGGGAAGACTGCAGTAAAACTATGTAGCAATGACGTCGGTATAAGGGAAGACTGCAGTAAAACTATGTAGCAATGACGTCGGTATAAGTGGAAGACTGCAGTAAAACTATGTAGCAATGACGTCGGTATAAGGGAAGACTGCAGTAAAACTATGTAGCAATGACGTCGGTATAAGGGGAAGACTGCAGTAAAACTATGTAGCAATGACGTCGGTATAATGGGAAGACTGCAGTAAAACTATGTAGCAATGACGTCGGTATAAGTGGAAGACTGCAGTAAAACTATGACGAAACACGTAAAAACAAAGTAATGCAGTTTTACAAAATACAAGCAACGTTTTGACCAAAATGCCTTTATCAAGCTTGATAGAGCAACATTTCTAACCAGGATTCTGCTTGGCCATCTAACCATATCTTTCGTAGTCTTCCTCTCGCCTTCTTTTCTTATGTTCTTACATTGTCTACGTATAATGAAAACTCATAGTTACGGCGTAACTACAGTGAATATGCTATGTTACTGACATATTGAACTAACTTGAAGTTATTATGAATGATGTGTGCGTGTATGTTATATGTGTATACATGTGTGTATGTGTGCTGTTGTTTCGTCTCATATATATAAGCACAAAATGTTTGATTGTTTATGGAAACACTGTTCTCTCTCTCTCTGTCTCTCCGATCACCGCCCAGACTGATGTACCAGATCTCTTAATAAATTTCATTCATGCAGCCTTAGCATTGGTGTGTTTTACGTCACATCTTCAGCACCATTTGGAGCTCTAGTGCTTATCATTCGGCGATGTATCCGGTTTCAGCCAGTGTTTACTCGGTTCGCTCTCCGTTCTGTAGCAATCTAGTGTTTTTACGGTGTAGGGTAAATACCTTAGTCGCTTGTTACGACATGCGTGGCAGGTAACAGTGTTTCTATTCTTTACACCCCAAATTGGACCCCGGTAACCACTCGGGCGGAAACACTGTTTGATCGAATCTGACCTAATTATTCTGTGTTAATTAAACAGACGAGTCGTTTATGAAAGACACTTCTCAATCAAGCTCCTTTTATGAAGAGCTAGCTGGTTGTTTTTTTAAACACGCTCATCTGTAGGGCTAGGCAATGGATGTCGTAAGAAATACAAGTTTGTGGTGTAGTTCCCATAAACACAAGGACGACTAGCTCAGACGGGAGAACCAAAATTTATGTTTAATGGGGACTGGTTTTTTAAAATACTGTAAGCTTTTTTTTTATAATTTTAAAAATTCAATGAGTCCATGGTTATTTATTGATGAAAAATATTAATAATACTGATTTTTCTTATTGTTAAACTTAACTTGTAACATAATATAACTTTGATTTAGCATCGTTGTGTTGTTTTTAAAATGAATTCCTCTTTACTAAACAATACTGGAATGTGAGGTCACGAGACGGTTGTAGTCTTATTTCCTATAATTTTTACCTGATCCCGTCTGCCGTATGTTATCAGATGGCCACGGTTTGTGGTATGACTCCGGTGTTTGGCAATTTGTTTCTTCCGGAAGCCACTAATACTTTTTCAGTGTCTATTTATTGAGAGAGCCGCTGTGGCGTAGTTGCTAGTGAACTCGCAACGCAAGGCTGGTGGTCTGGGTTCAGCTTCCGCAATGCGCGTGGAATTTTTCCCGACCACGACGGCTCTCCTCAGGTCGACCCAGCCTCAACTGGGTACCAGACATGCTCTGTGAAAGTAAAGGCGCCCGGCGTGATGCTGACCACATCACCCATTGTGTACCGACGGTCAATGAAAATACAGGCCTAACACTGTATTGACCTATATACCACGAGGTATGAAAGGGTTCCTTAACTTTTTTTTTTTAAAAATTTATTGACCAAATTCATTGGCTCCGATGCTTCTCCTGGGTTACTTGAAACTCCTCATTCTCTTCGAACTATCTGAAAAGGACTCAGCACATCAGATAGGCTCCCACACTGTAGAGACTTCTAATATAACTAGTTCTCCAACTTGTGTCAACATACGATTGTGTGGGACAAAGACTTCGCCGGCGACATTGCTATAATATTGATCAATTGAAACAAAGAACACAGGTATGTTTCGATTTACGATACTCCGTTTTACGATACTCCGTTTTACAACATTTCACATTAACGATCTTCTCAAAATTACCATTTAACTTTTTCTGCATTCCCCTGATATGATTGATTAATTGGTAGGATCATCATCATTGTACTTCGATGCAGTGGCGGCTCGTCATTGAGGGCCACTGGGGGCCAGGCCCCACCAATAATAATGTGTAGCGTGTATTTATTATTTTAGAAATTAAACATAATAAACCCAAACCATGATTTTTCCGAAACGTTGTGTCTAGCCCCACCAACAATCGCGATCGCGAGCCGCCACTGCTTCGATGAGTAACCATGTGTGCTCCGATCTCTTTCTTACGCAGGATGATCACAGCTGCAGTGCACGAACTCTAATATGTTGCATGCATGGCGTGATTCCAACGAACTTTCTAATGTTTTCATTTCTCAATCTATCCTGTCTTGTAACATTGACAGCTTTACTAAACCGATTAGCTATTGAATTGAAAAAAAAACAACCAGGTTCTGTCTAAATTAAAGGTAGGTCATATTTTCACATTGTAGTTGCGTGTTAAATGGTTTGGACACCTGACTAGAATGCCCTGGTATCGCCTACCACAGAGAGCCACGCAGAAAAAGTATAATGAGTACAAGGCAAGAGGAAGACCACGAAAAGATGGAGCGACGGCATCAAGAACAGCCTTACGAAAATGAATATCAGCTTACAAAGGGCCTTAAAAAAGCACACACAAGATCACTACGTTTCACCCCCAACACTTCTATAAAGAAGTCAATGGTGGAAGAGAAGAAACAAGCACACAAGATCACTACATTTCTCCTCAACACTTCTATAAAGAAGTCAATGGTGGAAGAGATTACACACACAAGATCACTACGTTTCACCTCCAGCACTTCTATAAAGAAGTCAATGGTGGAAGAGAAGAACAAGCACACACAAGATCACTACGTTTCCCCTCCAACACTTCTATAAAGAAGTCAATGGTAGAAGAGATTAAGCACACATAAGATCACTACGTTTCACCTCCAACACTTCTATAAAGAAGTCAATGGTGAAGAGAGGAACAACACACAAGATCACTACGTTTCACCTCCAACACTTCTATAAAGAAGTCAATGATGGAAGAGAGGAACAAGCACACACAAGATCACTACGTTTCACCCCCAACACTTCTATAAAGAAGTTAATGGTGGAAGAGAAGAACAAGCACACACAAGATCACTACGTTTCACCCCAACACTTCTATAAAGAAGCCAATGGTGGAAGAGAAGAAGAAGAAGAAGAAGGTCTGTGTACAAATTTCCGATGCAGTTTTCTTAATTATTCACAGATTTTTATGAGTAATATACCATTTTGTAGGTAAATGAATTTAAAAAAAAAGATTTCTAAAATAAATAAATAGTGTTGCTCCCAACGGATTATAGAAGCCAATCAGTTACAGTTTGTTTCACATGTTGTGATCTTTCTTTCTTGAGATTAAGTGACTGACCATGTTTGCGCCCACCTGCCCAGCGTGTTCGTAGCGCGTTGGACTGCGGATGACTAGCCCTCTGTGTGTGCGGGTTCAATTCCGTGGGCTGGCAGAAAAGTCATAGGTTCCCCAGATTCACGGTGTTCGTGGCACCGAACCGAAGTGTTACGATGTCTATGACACCGAGCCGAGGGAGCTGAAAGCTCAAGTGCTTTTGGATCGGTTTAAAAAAAAAAAAAAAAAAAATTGACCATGTTTGACATTGAATTTGTAATCAATAAAAGTTTTAAAAATTATGAATTATAAAAATAAAATACATCAGACACAAAAAGACAATGTCCAATCTTACCTGGTCCGAATAAATCGTCCATTGAGAATATCGACGATATGAAACTGTATTCTGGAACGCACACACACACACACACGAACACACACACGCACGCACACACATCGCTTAACTACAGCATCAAAGAAGAAAGAAAGTTTAACGACATCAAATAAACGTAATTTAACGCAAGAAATAATATTTAGAAAAGGCACTAAAGTTTGGAAACACCAACCTCTAGAAGATGGCAGAACGTTGTAACGCTGAATTAATCTGTGAGATAAGGAACAGAGTTGACATCACGTCTAGAATAAAGTCTTGGATCATAGCGCGCGTGCTGAATGTTGATGACTCACTCCCTGTATAAAACTCTCACGTATTCCCTCGCCCTCTCTCTCTCTTCCTCATCCTCTCTTACTCAGGGGTGTAGGCACTGAGCGGAGTGCGATGGTCGATCGTCCTTGAGTGTGAGGAGTTACAACCTGAACTGGCGCCGCGTGAGGGTGAGTAAGTGGATGAGAGGAGAGTGGTAGGAGATGCAGAATCAAGTCATATGCTATACATAAATTATTTATTGAATGTCAAACAGAAACTTTGTTTTGGAACCCGCAGGGAAAGAGGAGTAGCGAAGGTCTAGACAGACCTGGAGAAGAGAGCTGAGGCTGATATTAAAACGCGATGAGGTTTGTGAAAGAGTTAGGAGAAAATAGGAAGTAGGGAAGGTGAAGGTTTGTTTGTGTTCAGAAAAGGGAAGATGACGAAAAATAATCGAAGTTTATTGCATAGAAGCACTATACACAAATTATTTCAATTGAATTTTTCAATAGCGCCAACTTTTGGTGTTTTGTGAACGGCTGTTCATCTGAATAGTAACGGATCGAGCGACAGGATTAGGACAGAACACTTTGGGGGACAGTTGCAGAAGTTGGAGTATATGCTATGACTATTAAAGGATAGGTAAAACATGGAAAGAGTTGAAGGGATGGCAAGAGAGAGGAAGAGCTGAAAGAAGTTTGTTGAAGACCTGTGCTCCGTTGGGAGTTAAAGGTGAAGAAGAAGAAGAAGAAGAAAAAGAAACTTACAGAATTTATGGCAATTTAGAAGAAAAAATTAGTTTGACAATCTAGAGCAATGCTGTTCCAATGTGTTTTTAATTGGGACGTATCTGATAGTAACTATGGAGACGCAGGCGCCGTTTGGCAATTGACAAAATCTTGGTATATACTTTACAGGACGTACCATGAACCACAGTAAACGAGTCGTTGATTTTCTAGGCACCACTTAAACGTTCAGTAGTTTGTCATTGCTTGTGGTGGCAATTACACATAATAATAAAACAATAATAAAGTAATATTTATAGTTTATTAATTTATATATCAGTGGCGGCTCGTCATTAAGGGCCAGTAGGGCCAGGCCCACAAAAAAATGTGTAACATGTATTTATTATTTTATACATTAAAATATAACCTAACCCAAAACCATGATTTTCCCGAAAATTTGTGTCTGGCCCACAACAAAATGATCACGAGCCGCCACTGATATATATATATGTCTTTACAGACGATCAATTGGCAAGTGTTTCACTGTGACAACTTCAGAGTTTTCGCTTGTCTCTCTTATCTTTCAGCTCATCCCTAAGTCTCTCTTCGAAAGATTCTGCACCTTTGTGTAATGTTGTTTTCCATATATCTCGATCATCAGCCAGTTTTTCCCATTTGCTGGAACCGATAGAAAATATTCATTGACGCCTTTGCAGACATCTTTATACCTAGGCAGGCCTTGGTGCCTCTTCCCCTCTGAAAGTTCACAAACAACATTTGTTTTGGAATGCGGCCATTGTCCATTCTTCGCACATGCCCTAGCCATCTAAGTCTTCTACTGCTCAGCATGCCCATGATGGAAGGCAAGTTTGCACCTTGCAGTACTTCAGAGTTGGTTATCTTGTCGTACCACCTGATGTTCATAATCTTGCGGAGACATCGAAGGTGAAAGATGTTAAGTCTCCTCTCGTGTCTTGATTAGGCTGTCCATGTTTCTGAGCCATATAGTAAAGAGCTAATTACACGGCTCGATATATTTGAATCTTCGTCTGCGATGTTAATTTTTGGTTGTCCCACGCTTTCTTTAATAGTTTGCCAAATGTTGTAATATTTATAATTTATATATTAATATAAATTATATATATTAATATGTAATATATATAATTTATATGTTTAATTTATATGTAAAATATATTTATATGTAATATAATTTAATATATGAGCAGAGAGAAACAACAATCGAGTAGGTGTGGCAAAGTTCTGCCCAGGACAAACCATCGGATGTTATAACATCTGCAACTCCTACAGTCATACAAAGAAGCCAATCCAACATTATGACACGCGTAAACAGTCGTTAATCACGCCAGTTAATGACGTCATAAGCAGCCACTGAAACACGAAATTTGAAAATTAACGGAGAAAACGGGAAAATTACTCTTCTTAAATTATTACTCAAATATCGAAACCAAGTTATCTTTGCTTGGCAGGAAATCCATTTTTTGAAGAAGTAAAAAAGAACGTTGTGTGTGTATATATATATATATATATATATGATGCTCGTCCATCACGGGGTGATGATGACCACACAAATTTTCATCCAAGGGAATGTAGTTGCGCTATGTTTGTCTGTGTGTGCGTAGATGACTAGTGAGCCCGATACGGGCTTGAAATGTTCTTGTACAGTGTGGGCAAGGTATACTTGCACTTGTGGGAAGTTTTACTGCCTTTCTGTTTTGACGTTTTTGCTCCATCCGTGCTGTTCTATCTGCCTCGCAAGCCGAGGAACCGTGTCGAAGAAGTGTGTGCCAGGCTGATCTGTCTTGAGCAGCATTCTCCCAGTTGTTGACAAAAGATTTAATCGAGTTCTTGAGTGTATCTTTGAATCGCTTTTTTTGGCCCTCCTGTGAGCGTTTACCGCTATGCAGCTCACCATAAAAAAGTAAATATACATATACATATAGTTGGTCTTATTTTCAGTGCTAAAAAACGCTGGGTGTATTATAATTTGTCATCATTATGTGCCGTGCCAGCATTCACAACTGTATTCTACACTACACTACAGTAGTGAATGCTGGAAAATGACCCAACACATAATACACAATTTGGAGACATTTCAGAATAAATGTTTAAGAAGAATCCTGCAAATTTTCTGGCAAAATACCATAACAAATGAGAAGCTTTTGAAACGAACAGATTGTGCATCCTTGGAGACCATCATTAAGAGAAAAAGATGAATGTAGTTTGGACATGTATGTTGTATGCCAGTGGGGGCATTGGCTAGGACAGCTCTCAGATGGACAGCGGATGGGAAGAGAAGGCCTGGACGTTCAAAGGAAACATGGAGAAGAACTGTGGAGAAATAGAGTTGAAGGAGTGTGGCCTGACGTGGGAGACGGTTGTTAGAAAGGCAGTAGGACGGCAACAGTGGAAGTCTCTTGTAGAAGCCTTACGTGTCAATCGGGACATGACGAAGATATAGAATATGCCGTGCCGGATAGCTTTGGTGCTAAGATACACACGTTCTGAGGAATTGGGAATGCCAAAACTTATGAGAAAATGAGACTATTTCTCTTCTTCTGTTCTCTAATCATGTTTTCTCTTACAGCGTCAGGATAAGAAGAGATTTCTAGTACATGCTTTTGTGAGCGCTCTATAAATAGTTTTTCACTGCCTCTGTTATTTCTGAGGTCCACATTTTTTGTTGACGGCCCTCTGCTTTGTATTCATTATATCGGAGTAGCATTCTACTTTGAGGCTCACTGTCTGTTGGTAATCTGCTTATGTGATCGAACCATTTAATTTGTTGTTTCTTGATGAAGCTCAGTACTAATGTTGTACCCACTTTTCCCGATGTTTTAATTTCTCAACCTGTTTCTTCTTGTTACCCCCCCACCCAACCATTCTGCATAGACAATTCATCTCTGTCGTGACTAGTTTTCTTCTATAATTTGATGTCAGCATCCAGGTTTGGCTCTGATAGTATAATATTGGGAGAAAGGTTGTATTGTTCATTGCGCTTTTTAGTGTTCATGATGACATGTTTGCATTTTAAAATTGGCGCCATTTGTCCTATCATTTGCTTTATTGTGATATGCTCACATCAACCTCGCTGCAACACACACCTGGCACAGCAATGAGAACTTAAACATGACACTGGCATCTCTGACGACGGAGAAGGCACCCCTGAAGAGCGAGGAACACTGAAAATAAGGAAGGCATTCCGTCACGCAGAAATCACTCAGAAGCGTCGTACCAGGCGCCCTGGCCTTAATTCATAGCGGGCAACAGCAGAAAGAAGAATGACATTGACAAGAGTACTCGCCCGAGTGGTTACCGGGGCCCAAATTTGGGGTGTAAAGAATAGAACCACTGTTACCTGCCACGCATGTCGTAAGATGCGACTAAGGAGGTTTGGCTGAAATCGGATGCACATGTCCTAAACGTGTAGAAGTCTATGCATTTAGGGGCCTACCAAACCAATGTGCAACGTATACATGTTCTTGGCAAAGATCAAATCATATCACAAAGAGTGATTAAAATTGGTCGTAAAGAACGAACGCAAAAGAAGAAGACAAGAGTACCCTTATTCTATTGTCTTACTTAAGGAGTCTCTGAGGCCTAGAGGTAAGGTACTTGATTCTAGTGTCAAAGATATTCTGTTCGTTACCGACGTTGGGCGATCGGAATATTTTCCCAGAGATCCATAATCTCATTGTAGATGAGATTGATTCCTATCCTATCGGAAATTTACGATAAAACGTAGGTCCCCTTTCAAGTTGAGCAAATAAAAAGAACAATTGGCAGTTGAAACTCGGAGGAGGTTGCAAAGCCGCTGCCCGGGAAATATTATTAAAAATGTTAAAATAAAATTTATGCAAAAGTTCTCACCAACTTCAACATTAAATCGAGGACAATTGCTGGTGCTGCGGAGTTCGTGAAATGTCACTGAAATCTTCTTTCTGTGTGAGAAATTGATCGTAGTACACATTACTACTATTCACCGAAGTGTGATTAATGATAGTCGGAACAATAAAAGTATGACTTGAAAGTTTTGTTTCGTTACATCAAAGAAGGTTACATTGTAATATTTTAGATACACATAACAATAATAACTTCCGGGTTACATTTTTACCTTGGCTTCCGTAGATACAAGATTCCGCCAAACCGGTAACAAGTGTATAGCTAAGACAATGTATTAGAACGATTTAACTACACCTGGTGTCATTTTCGTCGCTGTTTATGCGGCATAGTTTGCAATACGTCATCCCAGAAGAACAATGTCTACTTATCGAAGTGAAATTTCTTCGGTGGCGTCAGACCGTGTCATAACCACGTTTACCCCGGTAAGATACTGATCTGTTGACACTGTTGTAAGTTGTTGTTGCGACAGCCTTGAGTGTCTAAGTCTATGCTGCAAGGATACGCACCAGAGCTCCAAATGGCACTGAAGATGTGACGAATCACATCCGTTCTTGGTGTAGGCTGTTTATATATCACAATAAGAAGGATCAAAATGGTCAAAAAGAACGACCGTGAAGAAGAAGAAGAATTGGATACATGAGAAAAAAAACTAGTAAAGACTAGACTGCCGTCATAATGTTTACCACAACACTCTTTGTATCTCATTGGTTAAAGAAAAATATGGGCATAACACTTTATTCCACAATATACCACATAGTATAAATACAGAGTTTTTATTTTATTATTCAAAGAAAAATGAAGGAAAATTCTTCTTCGAACGCTCTATATCGACCACTTGTTAAACCACTCTTAAGTGATGTAAACATAAGAGTGATTGTACGCTGTCCCAGTTATACGCCTACAAGTAGGCCAGCACATCCAATTTCTCCGACATTTTTTAGTTACTAGGGTAGTAACTAGGGTAGTAGCTTCCTTAGGCCCTACCTCAGTCACCTCTTAAGACATTCCATGTAGGTCGCAGTGGTACTATTCTTTGCTCCCCTTGTGAGCCCCGGCAACACAGGTACGGTTAAACTGAATAACAGAGACTTTCCGTGAAATTTTTCTCTCTCAGGGTAAAACTTTGCTCTCCTTGTGGGCCCTGGCAACGCATGGACGAGAAAGAAGAATGAAAGGTGGGAATTATTTTTTGATTTTGGAGATGTTTTAGATAGCCTGCGTTAAATTTTGTAGTAGGAAGTTCTTTGAAATTATTTGTCACTATATCTTTGCTAAATCTGATGTTTTTTGTCTGATATAATTATTGTAGGCTTATCAGTCAAGCGCGACACCATATCAGAAAACACACTTTCATCCAAAAGTCAAGGCAGCATGCTCAGAAAACAGAACTGGACGTGTAGGGTAAGATATATATTTTTAAGAGAATTTCTTCTTCTTGAAGGCTCCACATCGACCACTTGTTAACCACTTTTGATTTATATGCGATCTGGGCCTAAGAGTGATTGTACATTGTGCCAGTTATGCACCTACAAGTAGGCCAGCACATCTGATCTCTGTGATGCTTTTTATTTACTAGGTAGCTCTCTAGGATATTATTTTGGTTCTTATTCAGCACGCTGGAGTCATCTAGATCAGAATGAACTATCTGATACATTGGCTACGATATCAGAGGAATCTGCAATGGACCGAAATTACATTCTTAATGTGTTGAGTCTTTCAGAACGGAGGAGTTTCAGGGTTGCGAATCCTAGTCAATAACTTGAGAGAGATGGGTGTTGATGTTGGTACAGTTGCCCGCATGCCCATGTGTTCGTAGCGTTGGACTACGGGTGACAAGTCCTCTGTGAGTGCGGGTTCAACTCCGTGGACTGGCAGAAAAGCTACAGGTTCCCCAGATTTACGGTGCTCGTGGCACCGAGCTGAGGGGTTACGATGTCCATAACACCGAGCCGAAGAGCTTTTAGCTCAAGTGCTACAGGATAAAAAAAAAAAAAAAAATATGGGTACAGCCTGAAGAGAATGACATAACAAATATGCAAAAATATTGATAATCAACATCGAACTGGCATGTTTGGATGCTGATGGATTTGTTGAGGTGGAGATCGGAGCACCTATGGACATATCCGGAGTGCTATGTTGATAGTCCCCATATAACTGGTCATCAACCGGCTACTAATTTTCCTTATTGCTTTTCCTAATAGAGACTAGCTAACCCCAACTCTGCTGGATGCAGACCCAGAACACACCATGTAGACCTATTATTCTTTAGTTATCCAACAGTTAAAATCATGCTGTTCAGCGTTCAAAGGGAGAATAAACGAAACATATACTAAGAAAACTATTCTTACACTTTTTAGGTGTATATTTATATTCCATGTGCCAGTTTGTCTTACTATTTTGTGTCCAATCTAAATTACATTGTGTATTACAATTTTTGTGAGTGTTTTGTTCCTCTATAGACTGAAGATTGCTAAAGCTGTGCTAGTTGGGGATGTGTCTGTCGGGAAAACATGCCTTGTAAACAGGTAAGAACATGCATTGTAAATATGTAGAATTATAAACGTAGGTCCCATGTTCAAGCTGAGCACGTAAAAGAACCCCTGACAGTTCAAAATGAAGAGCAGGCTGGAAACACACTGCCTGGGCAAAATTAAATAGCAAGATTAATCAATAAAATTCCTACAGAACATTTTCACCATCTTCTAAATACATCAGGTACCCTCACCGATGCTATGAAGTTCGTGCACTGCCGTTCAGATCTTCCTGTGTAAGAAAGAGATCGGAATACACATGGTTACTCACGAAAGTGCAATGATGATGATCTAATCAATCTGTCTGGTAAGGGTTGTAGATTCACCACTTTTACTTGAATCGTTTACTCGTTCTCTCTCCCTAGGGAATTCAGAATATCAGCCTGGTACATTGCTCGCCACTTTCTACAGAAGTCATACATGCAAGCCTATCTACACTTTCATTTCCCCTTACACCCGCATGCCCTGGCACAACAACCATACTTGCCATGGGGAAAAAATACATTCTTTTAAAAATCAAAGTTTTGTCTTTATATCAGTTCCTTTCCATTTAATTTTATCATCATCATCAACTAGCTTGTCCTGAGCAGAACTTTGCCCACTCTAACAGTCCTTCGAAACCTCTTTCATAGTCCAGACAGCCTCTGCAGCCATCCTGCTCAAATTATCAGTTACATCATGAATTCATCTTCTCTGTGGTCTTTTTCTTTGCCAGGATGCTTCCTTCCGTAATGGTCTTCTTCAACTCTTCATGTTTCTTTGTAGGCTTAGTAGTTTTTTTAATTTCTGCAGAGCTACAGCAATGAAGAAAGTAAAGTTAGTACCCACACAAGATCAGATGGAAAATTGTTCAACATTGCGCGACTCAAAGCAAAGTCCAAAGAGTCACCATCAGGGAGCTTCTGTTTGCCGATGATGCAGCATTAACATCACACACAGAAGAAGGGCTACAACACCTCATGGACAGATTTGCTGCAGCATCAAATGAATTCGGCTTGACCATCAACCTGAATAAAACAAATATAATGTTCCAGGATATTAGCAGAGCCCCATCTATCAACATTGGCAGTCATACACTTGAAGTAGTCAATACCTTTACATACCTTGGCTCTGTCATCAGCAGCAACCTCTCCTCGATGATGAAATTAGTAGTCGCATTGGGAAGGCCTCCACTGCTATGTTTAAATTAGCAAAGCGTGTATGGGAAAACAGGGCACTCACAAGAAACACCAAGACACAAGTATATAAAGCTTGTGTTCTCAGCACTCTACTGTATGGTAGTGAGACATGCACCACATATGCTAGACAAGAACATCGCCTCAACACCTTCCACATGCGCTGTCTCAGGCGAATATACAACATCCGATGGCAAGATCACATCTCCAATATAGAAGTCCTGAACAGTGCTGGCATTCCAAGCATGCACACTTTACTGAGTCAGCGACGTCTCAGATGGCTGGGACACATGTGCCGTATGAGCGATGATAGAATCCCAAAGAACATTCTATATGGTCAACTCGCATCTGGTGCTAGACAGCATGGGCGTCCATTATTACGCTTCATTGACACCTGCAAGCGTGATCTAACTTCATGCGGCATAGACAAAAACACTGGGAGCGGCTGGCCAAAGACAGGCAAGCATGGCGAGCGGCAGTGAGGGCGGCTCAAAAAGAAAAGAAGAAAAACAACACCACATGTGGAGGCAAAAGAGAGCACAGAGGGCAGAGAGAACATCCCATGCATCGGCTCTAGTCTCCAGTTTTACCTGCAGCAACTGTGGCAAGGATTGCCACTCCAGAATAGGCCATTGCAGCCACATGAAACGTTGTGATTCAGCACAGAACACTACGTGACGCAACACCTATTGTCTCCTGAGACAGAGGCCAATGATGATGACAGTAACACCTGCACAACTATAGAGAAATAAAGAATTATAAACAACAGTAGTTCCTCATGAGAACTCCTAGCTGTATAAACTGTTTAAGAGCGTCACAGTTGCCCGTGTTTTGCTGGGGCTCGAAAGGGGAGCAAAGAATAGTGACACTGCGACCTACAAGGCATATCGTTAGAGGTGACTGAGGTGCCTATAGGGAAGCTACCCTAGTAAAAAAGTGTTGCAGAAATCTGATGTGCTGGCCTACTTGTAGGCGCATAACTGGCACGACGACAATCACTCTTATGCTTGAATCACATACAAATCACAAAGAGTGGTCAATATGGAGCATTCGAAGAGAAGAAGAAGACCACGAGAAGAATGAGCTGTGACTTGTAAGGTTATATCACTTTCTAAACTTGTTTATTTCAGATTTTGTCATGATGTGTTTGACCGAGAATACAAAGCCACGATAGGTGTTGATTTTGAAGTGGAAAAATTTAGTGTGCTCTCAGTGCCAATAACTTTACAAATGTAAGTAAACATCATTGGAACATCAATATTATATATAGTAAACAGCATTGAAAGATAAACAAAACTGTCGTTACTGCCTACAGTACCGCTTTTAAGGCGGTGTGGAGCCCGCCTGCCCAGCGTGTTCGTAGCGTGTTGGACGACGGGTGACACGCCCTCTATAAGTGCGGGTTCAATTCCGTGGGCTGGCAGGAAAACCACAGGTTATCCAGATTTACAGTGTTCGTGGCACCGAACCAAAGGGTTACGATGCCCATGGCACTGAGCCGAGGAGCTGAAAGCTCAAGTGCTTCTGGATCGGGAAAAAAAAGGGTGTTGTGGGACAAGTGCCTGAGGAATTTAATGGCCACATAGCTAGTGCAGTTGCTGTGAAACCGTTCAGGTTAGGGTTTTTCATTTATGCCCACAACAGAAATAAATCATTGGCCTAACCATGAATTGAACACAGGTCTCTTGCATGGTAAAGTAAAAAGTAAAGGAACCCTTTCATACCTCGTGGTATATAGGTCAATACAGTGTTAGGCCTGTATTTTTCATTGACCGTCAGCACACGATGGGTGATGGGGTCAGCATCACGCCGGCCGCTTTTACTTTCCCAGAGCGTGTCTGGTACCCACTTGAGGCTGGGTCGACCTGAGAGCTGTCGCGGTCGGGAAAATTCCACGCGCATTGCAGGAGCTGAACCCAGACCACCAGCCTTGAGAAGCGAGTTCACTAACAACTACGCCACCGTGGCTCTCCTCTCACATGGTATCCATGCTCTAATCCATTTGGCCAGACGTTCCCAAACAGCATTATATATAGTAAACAGCATTTGAACATCATTATGGAGGTTAAAGGTCAATATGGAGGTTAAAGGTAGATTGTAAATAGCATATGCATAACTAATCTCCTTAGATACCTTGAGGATCTCTGTGGTGTTGGGGTTAAGTTGTTTGTCTTGCATTTCGAAGGTCATGTATTTGAATTTCAACAGTTCAGTTTCAAAAAGTGCAATTTTTCTGGATTAAAAAAAAAAAAATTTTAATATCACATGATATGCAGGGTAATACGGTGTTAGACCTGTATTTTTCATTGACAGTCAGCACATGATGAGTGATGTGGTAAACATCATGCCGGCCACTTTACTTTCCAGTGCTTTTCCTGGTACCTAATTGAGGCTGGGTCGACCTGTAACGATCGGAAAAACAATTCCACACCCATTTGTGGAATTAAACCCGGACCACAAGCCTAAGAAGCGAGTTCACTAACAGCTACACTACTGTGGCTCTCATTTTTCAGGGATCCCTAGAATTGTTGCTGGAGTACGGAGCTGTGCTTTGTGTAAAACTCTTTACAGGTGGCCTGTCATTTTTGAGGGGCAGAGAATAGGGAAACCAATGACTAGATTGCATGAAGTAGGTGGGACAGCTTGCATATAACATATTTATTACAGATGGGACAGGTTGCATATACCATATTTATTACAGATGGGACAGGTTGTATATAACAAATTTATTACACATGGGACACCTTGCATATAACATATTTTTCACAAATGGGACAGGTTGGATATAACATTTATTACAGATGGGACAGATTGCATATAACACATTTATTACAGATGGGACAGGTTGCATATACCATATGTATTACAGGTGGGACAGATTGTATATTTAATATTTCTCACAGATGGGACACTGCTGGACAAGAGAGATTCAAGTGTATAGCGTCTGCTTACTATAGAGGAGCTCAAAGTAAGAATTTGATCTACTCTTTATATCAGTCATCATTTTAAGCATCCTCATGCTAGTTACTTTATTAATCATCAGGCATCCAGTTCTGCTTAAACATGTCATTCCAAACTCCTTAAATCAATGAATATATTCAATATTAATTTTCACCTGTGTGGTACCGGGGCCCGCAAGGGAAGCATAGAATAGTACCACTGCGAACTACGAGGCATGTTGTAAGAGACAACTGAGGTATGGGCCTAGGGAAGCTACCCTAATAAATAAAACGTGTAGCAGAAATCAGATGTTCTGGCCTACATGTAGTGCATTACTGGCACAACGTACAATTGCTCTTAGGCTCAGATCACATACAAATAACAAAGAGTGGTTTAACAAGTAGTCAGTGTGGAGCATTCAAAGAAGATGAAGATCTAAGTTGAATGTATAATTCCTTGACTACACAGTAAAGTACAAGTTAATTTACCCCTCTTTCAATAGACACACCACCCACAGCTAGTTCCTTAGCAGTACACTGCATGTGTCAGAGGTCACGAAACACACATGTAGATATGAAATGAATGAATAGTAGCTGTCCACTACAGCGGATACTATGTGTGAGTGGATTAAATCATTCAATATATTCAATATCAATTTTAGTTATTTGATTCTGCTTCTTCTTTAGCCATCTCTGGTTATGTGCTTAGTTTACTGTGGATCACAAACGCGGCAGTCAGCTTCAGGTCTGTCAGATTTCCCCAAAGCTGAGTATTTACTGGGCCACATGTTGCTTCTTAGTTAACCCACGAGAGGACAGTCCTGCAGAACATTCTCTAGTGTCTGCTCCGCCTGCTGAAACTGGCAGAGAGCTGTTTCACTTATTCCTAGTCTATGTAATGTTTGTTGAGTCTGCAGTGTTTGGTACGTAGGGTAAATATAATTTTCTCTCTCTCATGATCACCGCTTAGACTGATGTACAGATTTCCCATAAATCTTATTCATGTGGAAATCTGATTCATGCAGCCTTTGTATTGGTGTGTTTCATCACATCTTCAGCACCATTTGGAGCTCTGGTGCTTATCCTTTGGCGATGTGTCCGGTTTTAGCCAACATTTACTGGGTTCGTTCTCTGTCAGCCTTGGGCTATCCACAGCCGACCTACAAGGCAGCAGGTTGCTATTTTCTTTTAGGGTGGCTACCCTTAGACAACCTTCTCTCCCGGGTTGTTGAGCATCCTCTGCCCAGGTTACCAGTCTTTTTTTGGACTACTTGGTTTGCCTGACATCCAGTTTTGTGTATGGTTTGCTCTGCTAGCCTTTGATTGTCCCCAATCGAACTACAAGGCAGTAGTGGTTCTCTGTGAGGGAAAACATGGTTATTGTTCTGAAATATAATTTGATTCTATAGGTGGTTTCCGAGAAATCGAACCACCATCTCCCTATGTCTACTAACTAGTACTCATGTATATAAGTTGATATATTTTAGGTATTTTATGATAACTTTTATATTAACCCATTCAACAGTTGTTATTGTAGCCTTTGATTTGACGGATGAAGAATCCCTGAATCATTCTGTGAAATGGATGAGCGATGCGTGCATTACTGCTGATGAACCAGTCAAGTTTCTTGTTGGTACCAAGAAGGATTTACTGGTGAGTATCACCTGTCTAATACTGTTACTATTATGTTTTTTTTGGGCTTCTCTTCTGCACATTCTATACAGCCTGTCAGTGAAAGATGTTATGCAAGTTACGGCCAAGTGTTATCTCTAACCAAGAGCTTCTTGCACAGTGTCAACAAGAGAATATGATAACCATCATTCAAAAGAGACATCGGATATTGATTCGACATGTGATATGCACGGAGACAAGCTCTGCCACAAAAACTGCACAGAGATGGACACCAGAAGGTAAATAAAAATGAGGAAGACATTAAACGACCTGGAGGAGAAAAATGAAACGAGCAAAATAAAATGAATCACATCTGGAACACAATGCAGTGAAGGACCAAGAACAGAGAAATGGCATGGACTTTGTTTCAGTGAGTTCCACAGTAGAGTTCCACAATAGAGTTCCACACTGTGTGCAGGTGAGCACATATTTTTTGGGCTTTCCAAATTCTTGTGTTAACCCTTTCGCCCTGTATTATTTTGACCTCTGGACGCATTTATTTTGCGATTCAAATTTAACATTCAATGTCAATTAGTTTAATCATTTATAACTCTTGTACTGTTTCTCTAAAGTATGACATATTATATATTAAATTGTTGCTAATTGGATGTGGAACACATTAATATAATAATATTTTACATCAGGTGATATACATTTGAGAAAATTAGATTATTGTAGCATGACTATTTTGAAAAACAAAAAATCATAAAAAATATTTTTACTCTCCGGTTTGTATTACATCTTAATATTTATAGATGTTTCCAGAAGTAGTATTTAAATGAAGATAAACCATGTGAGAACATATTCTATAAGTTTCATCTAACTAGGTGCAATAGTTTTTATAATATTCACTTTTTAGTGCGGACACGTCAATAAATGAAATGTGGAACGCCCATTCTTTAGATGCAATTATTACATTAGACTTACAACTATCGATACTGCTTTTCATAAACAATCAAATGTCATTATTACCGTCAATTAAATATTCTTCATTACTATCACAAGTTATAATTTGATCTAACAGTACTCAAGATTACATTGTAAACATCGTCGGAAACATTAACGTTTAAAAAAAAACGTCTCGACTTGAATGCAATAATACACTGCTTTCCCTCTTTCAAATCTTTGTTAAATGGAGATAGTAATGTACCTACATATATGTACTTTCCGTTTTTGAAGATTTTTTAACTTCAGTAAAGGGGTTCTGAAGATACATTCGTTTTCGTGAACAGACATCCAAAAGCCGATATATCGGTTCTGCGACATCATGAACATTACTCTGAACCGATATATCGGCTTTGCAGTCCCGTTGGGTTAATATCCTCATCTGTACCTCCTGATTGTCTGATCTTGCTGCCAAGGTAGACAACTCAACATTTTCTTTCTGTTGCCCTTTCTCCAATCATTTTCGGATCTGCCTGCATGTTGTTGCCTCCCAGTACATTTGACGACTGTTGGCTAATTTTAAGGCAGACTCCCTGCATCGTTTCTGCCAGGACATCTACTTTTCACTGTTTGTCTTGTAATGTGCATGAGAGGACGACAAGATCATCCACGAAGTTCAGGTCCTTTAACCCTTTGAACCCTGACCCCTGTACTTAAAAATCTCTTCCCGAAGTTCCTGGCAAAAACAGTACACATCAGAGTTATATTAAAACATGATAATTTAGCACTCTTAAGTGCTCTATAATTTGTTATTAATTTACCTCATCATCTCCGTTATTCCTGCTTATTATATATTTGAAGAATACTAAACTTTAAAATTTATTTGTTTTAAAATATGTGAGCATGCCACGAATACTCCGTATATAAGTATGAAGATTAAATACTTAACTAATTATCTTATCAGTACAATAAAATCTCACAACAGCGTCCGCATTTTGTAAAACGATGTAGAACACATGGGTTGTGTTTTACTCTCATTTGTACACAATTTATTTTCAAATAAAATAGTGAAAAAATATGCTCAGACCAATATATCGGAGCTCGGGGTATGCAGCGATTACATTCAATCCCGAAATATAGGGAGACCGGGTTCTAAGGGTTAATTCTGACTTAAGTGTCAACTAAATGCCCTTTTCATACATGACATAGGCTGTGCGTGTAACCCAAACAAGCAGAACCAGGTAGAGAAAGGGGGCAGCAGACATCTTGTCAAACACCAGTAATGACCTGGAACTCTGACAACTTTCCATCATGGATAGCCTGGCAAGCAAATCCTTCGCAAACTTCCGACATCACCATGTTGGTCCAACTCTGAACCCCTATGTGTCCCTGACAATTTTTTCACTGTATAAGCTTTTTGAGACCATCATGTTGGTCCATTCATTACTGTGAACCCCTACATGTTCAGGATAATATGTCCACAGTTTTTAGGAGTATTGTTCCCTTATTTTTTTATTTTAGTTATTGAAACCATTTTTACAACATTCCAGACAGACCAATAGGAGCGCAGTCTCATTCAACAGTTATTGCGCAGGATATGCATTCTGATTGTTCCTCTTTTTTGTACTTTCTAGTGCTGTTGGTTCCCGTTAATCATGATTGTATATATCTTATTCTTCCAGTCACCATCAGACTACAGCAACATTGAGCAAAAAGCCATCACGTTTGCAAACCAACTTGAGGCAGAGTTCTGGGCAACATCTTCAAAAACAGGTACCTAGAGAATATAAATATATTCCTCTCATACCGTTATACGTTACTTAGGGCCTGCAAGTAATTTCTCCATACCGTTCTGTCATGGGCTCAATCTCTTCCATGGAATTGATTCAGATATATTTTGCCTCTCTCAGCAAAGTTCGTTTCATGATCTCCTTAGGTCATCCTCTCTTTCTTGAATCCTTTACCACCCACTTCAATGCCTGTTTTGATATTCTTTGATCATTTGTTCTCAAGGTTATGCCCAACATATCTCCATCTTCTCCTTCTTATAACAGTGCTACTAGTGGTTGACCAGACATTTCATAGATTTCAACACTTCTTCTGAATCCCCTAGAGAATAGCTTCAGTTAATTTTATTTTGTCTTGTCATACTGCCAGATACAAATTGTAAAAGTATGAACTGCAGTCGAGCCCACATAAGTTGAATAGCTCTGGACCAGGTTAAAAGGGTCGCCCCTTCAGCGATCGCATGTCATGTGCTTAGTTTACTGTGGACCACAAACTGGGCAATCAACTTCAGTTCTGTCAAGTTTCCCCAAAGTTTAGTTTTTAGGTCGACTGAGTGTGACCGCATGTTGCTTCTGAGCTCACACAGGAGGGGACAGTCTTGCAGGACATGCTCTGGTGTCTATTCCACCTGCTGACACTCGAAGAGAGCTGTTTGACTTATTCCTAGTCTATTTAAGTGTTTGTTGAGTCTGCAATGTCCGGTAGAGGCGAAATATAATGACCTGGTCTGTTCTGCTTAGGTCTTTGAGGAGTCTTTTCCATAATCATATCCAGTGTTTGTTTTTCAGTTTACTGCAGATTTTTTCTATATGAGGGTTTTGACCTCCAGGAAGGCAAGGGTTGGTAAATTTGCTCTTTGGAACTGCCCTCCTTAGCTAAGACATCAATAATTCCAACTCTGACTGCCAACAAGTGGTATTTTTCACAGACGCGCTATCTGTTTTGCAAGCCCTACAGAGTAACCATCCATCCCTGAGAAAGAGCTCAGCAAGATCTCTACCAACAAAAGAGTTACACTTCAGTGGGTACCATCACATTGCGGAGTGCCAGGTAACGAGAAGGCAGACAAACTTGCTAAAAAGGGAGCAGAATGTGAACAAACATCATGTTCAAAGTAATGAAATCACATACTTTGAAAAAAAGAGCTATCATGGACATTAGAAAAGAACCTACACCATCCAATGATGACTACCACACACTTGACCGACAAGGACAGACTATCATCTTCCGACTCAGGATAGGTCATAACAGACTGAACAAACACCTACACAGAGTGCGATTGTCCCCAACCCCTCTGTGCCCATGTGGCTCCGCTGAACAAACCACAGAACATGTCCTGCAAGACTGCCCCTGTATGTCCTCCCAAGAAAGGAATGCAGGCCCTACAACACAACACTACATTCAAAACTACATGGCACTAGAGATGAGCTCCAGACTACAGTCGATTTCATCATAAGAACGCGTCTATAACGGTATAATCATAAGAAAAAGCAATCACAAAGAAGAAGAAGAAGCTAAGACATCGGCACTCTCTGCAATGCCACAGTGAGATGAAATCCACTGCAAGGGATTTTCTGCCTTTTCTGAAAGCTGAGCAAGTTCTCTTTGTATGTTCTGTACTGTGCTGTCAGTGGATTTAGCCTCCAGGGCTTGTATAGCTGACAGTGAGTCTGTAAGAAACACCATCTTGTCTGTAGGTGCTTGCAGCTTATTCATGTGCTGTGCTGCCATCAGAAAGGCTATTAGTTCTGCTTTGTAGTTGGTTAAAATGGTCAACTTAGAAGAAATTTGGAAAAAAAGGAAACACACCTTTTCTATCGACAGTTGATACAAGAAGAACCACTCACAGCAATAACTCTCCATACAGAACTTCCAATCCTAAAAACAACAAATAAAGAAATTTGGCTGAACAGATGGGCCATAGAAGGCATTGGAAAAAAGGTCTACAGATACATGGCCATCCCAAACTTCAATGACAAAGTCTACCACATTCAGCATCATCAAAGAGCTTGTCCTGAGCAGAACTTTGCCATCTTAAAAGACCTTCAGAATTTCTCTCTCTCCATTTCTCTCTCCTTCCCTGCAGCCATCATGCTCAAATCATCAGTTACATCCTGAATTAATCTTCTTCGTAGTCTTCCTTTCTCTCTTTGCCGGTATACCTCCTGCTATAATGGTCTTCTCTAACCTTTCTTGTCTTTTTATATGTCCAAAATACTTCAATTTTTTCATTCTTTTTTGTAGTATTAGTCAGTTTTCATTGATTTTGAGTTCTTTCTGGATATATCTATTTGTTCTCTTCTCTGTCCATGATATAAAGAGAATTCTTCTGTAACATTTAAATTCAAAAGTACATATATGTTTTTCCACTACCTTGAAATGTCCATGCTTCACACCCATATGTTGCCACCAAGTTAAATACAAATAAGATTCAGGTCGTTCTCAACAGATCTATGTTGGATTCTCAGACTGAGATGTTATGCAGAGTTGCAAACACAGACTTGTGGGTAAGAACAGGACAAGAACCCATGATGACGTAGGTTAAGAGAAGAAAATGGCGATGGGTCGGGCATACCCTACGGAAGACACAGTCAAGTGTCACTAGACTAGCACTTGAGTGGAGCCTGCAGAGAAAACTGAAAAGGGGATGTCGTAAACAGACCTAGAGATAAAGTCTTCTTGAGAAGCTGAAGGATGCTTGACTATCCTGAGAAGCCATAAAGAAAGCAGTGAGGAACCGGGAAAAGTGGCAAATTGTTGATGTCCTATGTTCCGTGCGGAGCAGATACAAACAACTGTTGATGTCTTATGTTCCATGTGGAGCAGAGATAAACAACTGTTGATGTCCTATGTTCTATGTGGAGCAGAGATAAACAACTGTTGATGTCCTATGTTCTATGTGGAGCAGAGATAAACAACTGTTGGTCAGCCTTCTCATGTTCCATGTGGAGCAGAGATAAACAACTGTTGATGTCCTATGTTCTATGTGGAGCAGAGACAAACAACTGTTGATGTCATATGTTCCTTATGGAGCAGAGAGGAACAAGTAAGAAGTGAAGTACAGTATGTCAGTATTTATTATCAGTGCACATTCTATCTTATCTTTAATTCTGTATCGCCTCAGGATAAGACATTTCGGGAACAGACTTTTATGTCAGCTTCATAAACAGTGTTTTTTTCACCGCCTTTGTTATCTCTGAGGTCCAACTTTTGCATTGTCAGCCTTTTGCTTTGTATCCACTGTACCGGAGTAGCACTTGAGGTACACTGTCTGTTGATAATCTGTTTATGTGGCCAAACCATTTAATTTGTTAATTTTTTAATGAAGTTAAGTACTGATATTGTACACACTTTTGTCCCGATGTCTTCATTTTTGAACCTTTCTTTTCTTGCTACTCCCAACATTCTGCGTATTGCACACTTCATCTCTGTCGTGATTAGTTTTCTTCTATCATTTGATGTCAGCGTCCAGGTTTGGTACTGATATCATAATGTGGGGAGAAAGATTGTGTTGTACATTGCTCTTTTTGTGTTCATAGTGACATGTTTGCATTTCAAATATTCTACCTGTACGTCAGTAATTACTCTCTTCTGTCACTAAAATACAGGTGAATGCGTTCAAGATTTTTTCTTTCGAGCCATGTGTTTGTCCTTTGATGACATGCTCACAAAAGAATTGGAGTCATATAACTCAACTTCGAAGCAGCAGATTGGTAGCGATCTGATTCGTAAGTAAATGACTTTTATAGATATTGTTATTTAAGACTTTTCATTGATTCGCATGTTGCCAAGGCTTATAAGGGAAGCAAAGAATGGTAACATTGCGACCTACAAAGTTAGATTTTTATTTTCCCAATTTGAGTTAAAACTTTGAATGCATGCTAATATATTTCCTGCATAGTTAACATTGCATTATATTTGCTAATTTATTATTTTATGAAACTACATCCATTTGTCGTCAATGTTATATATAATCAGTTATATTGTAAATCATATTTAGAAACAATAGTTTAGTTTTGCTAAACTACAGATGCAGTTTCTGTTTTTGGAACAAAAACAAATATTCCGTCCAGAGGCAAAAAACTCTGTAGGAATCAGTCTGATATTTTTGATTTTCAATCTGTTTCAGGCATTCAGAGGTCACAGTCAGATCTTTAGAGAAGAAAAAACAAAAGTTGCCTGTTGCTGACAAATATATATTATTAATGATGGAGGGTAAATTGTTGCAATATTTCACTTAATGATGGAGTGATAAATTGTTGCAATATTTCACTTAATGATGGAGTGATAAATTGTTGCAATATTTCACTTAATGATGGAGTGATAAATTGTTGCAATATTTCACTTAATGATGGAGTGATAAATTGTTCACTTAATGATGGAGTGATAAATTGTTACAATATTTCACTTAATGATGGAGTGATAAATTGTTCTCTTAATGATGGAGTGATAAATTGTTACAATATTCACTTAATGATGGAGTGATAAATTGTTACAATATTTCACTTAATGATGGAGTGATAAATTGTTGCAATATTTCACTTAATGATGGAGTGATAAATTGTTGCAATATTTCACTTAATGATGGAGTGATAAATTGTTGCAATTGTTCACTTAATGATGGAGTGATAAATTGTCATTGTTCACTTAATGATGGAATGATAAATTGTGCAATTGTTCACTTAATGATGGAGTGATAATTTGTTCACTAATATGGATGATAAATGTGTAAATTGTTCACTTAATGATGGAGTGATAAATTGTGCAATTGTTCACTTAATGATGGAGTGATAAATTGCTGCAATTGTTCACTTAATGATAGAGTGATAAATTGTTGCAATTGTTACATGATGAAGTGATAAATTGGATTAAATGTGAGTGATAATTGTTCACTTAATGATGGAGTGATAAATTGCTGCAATTGTTCACTTAATGATGAAGTGATAAATTTGTTCACTTAATGATAAAGTGATAATAATTGTTCACTTATGATGGAGTGATAATTTGTTCACTTAATATGGAGTGATAATTTTGATTTCACTTAATGATAAGTGATAAATTGTTGCAATTATTCACTTAACGATGGAGTGATAAATTGCTTGTAATTGTTCATTAATGATAGAGTGATAAATTGCTGCAATTGTTAATTCTAATGATGGAGTGATAATTTGTTCACTTAATGATGAGTGATAAATTGTTGCAATTGTTCACTTAATGATGGAGTGATAATTTGTTCACTTAATGATAAAGTGATAAATTGTTGCAATTGTTCACTTAATGATGGAGTGATAATTTGTTCACTTAATGATGGAGTGATAAATTGTTCACTTAATGATGGAGTGATAATCATTGTGCAATTGTTCACTTAATGATGGAGTGAAAATTGCTTATGATAAATTGTTTACTTAATGATGGAGTGATAAATTGTTCACTTAATGATGGAGTGATAAATTGTTGAGATTACTAAATGATGTTGTGAAAAATATTTGCACATGCTGGTGTATTACTATCGTTGTCTCATAGACGTATATTATGATATCATAGAAGGAGGGGGATTAAAGCCGAAGGATTGATTTAATTGCATCTGGTATTACCCCATATGGCTCTGCCCTCTCCGCAGAAAATGGACACATCACCTTCTGTGAGTATTGCACAAAGCACGAACTACATAGCTCCGGCAACAATCCTAAGGCTCTCTGGAAAAATATACATTAGTGAACAGAACAGTGGTGCCTGGATTCGAACCTTCGACTCGCAAAGCAAGTACTTAACCACAGAGACCCCCATTGTCTTATAGACACATATCATTGTCTCATAGACACATATCATGTTATCATAGACACATATCATGTTATCATAGACACATATCATGTTATCATAGACGCATATCATGTTATCATAGACACATATCATTGTCTCATAGACACATATCATGTTATCATAGACACATATCATTGTCTCATAGACACATATCATGTTATCATAGACACATATCATTGTCTCTATAGAACATATCATGTTATATAGACACATATATGTTATCATAGACCATATCATGTTATCATAGACACATATCATTGTCTCATAGACACATATCATGTTATCATAGACACATATCATGTTATCATAGACACATATCATTGTCTCATAGACACATATCATGTTATCATAGACAATTCATTGTCTCATAGACACATATCATTGTCTCATAGACACATATCATATTCTTGTCAATGTTTGTAACATTCTTGTAAAGGGTGGGACCATTTATTCCCAAAGCATATGTTTATGTATTGTATAGTTTCTAGAAAATATAAAATAAAAAAAAGACCAGTTATATTTTGTATTGACCAACCCAACTTTAGTGTTCAAATAATGATGATGATGATTCTATTAGAGAGAGAGTGTGTTTGTGTATGACAGAGAGAGAGAGAGAGAGTGTGTTTGTGTATGACAGACAGAGAGAGAGTGTGTTTGTGTATGACAGAGAGAGAGAAAGAAAGGATATTTATAACATTGGCATTCCATCTCAGTCTAGCTTCATCGTCTAGCGTTCAGAGCACACTCATTCCTAGTTTATTCCAGTGTCCAGTCTGTACTCATTCCATAGTTTATTCCAGTGTCCAGTCTGCACTCATTGCTAGTTTATTCCAGTGTCCAGTCTGTGCTCATTCCATAGTTTATTCCAGTGTCCAGTCTGTACTCATTCCATAGTTTATTCCAGTGTCCAGTCTGTACTCATTCCATAGTTTATTCCAGTGTCCAGTCTGTGCTCATTCCATAGTTTATTCCAGTGTCTAGTCTGTACTCATTCCATAGTTTATTCCAGTGTCCAGTCTGTACTCATTCCTAGTTTATTCCAGTGTCCAGTCTGCACTCATTCCTAGTTTATTCCAGTGTCCAGTCTGCACTCATTCCTAGTTTATTCCAGTGTCCAGTCTGTACTCATTCCTAGTTTATTCCAGTGTCCAGTCTGTACTCATTCCATAGTTTATTCCAGTGTCCAGTCTGTGCTCATTCCATAGTTTATTCCAGTGTCCAGTCTGCACTCATTGCTAGTTTATTCCAGTGTCCAGTCTGTGCTCATTCCATAGTTTATTCCAGTGTCCAGTCTGTGCTCATTCTATAGTTTATTCCAGTGTCCAGTCTGTACTCATTCCATAGTTTATTCCAGTGTCTAGTCTGTACTCATTGCATAGTTTATTCCAGTGTCTAGTCTGTACTCATTGCATAGTTTATTCCAGTGTCTAGTCTGTACTCATTGCATAGTTTATTCCAGTGTCTAGTCTGTACTCATTGCATAGTTTATTCCAGTGTCTAGTCTGTACTCATTGCATAGTTTATTCCAGTGTCCAGTCTGTACTCATTGCATAGTTTATTCCAGTGTCTAGTCTGTACTCATTGCATAGTTTATTCCAGTGTCTAGTCTGTACTCATTGCATAGTTTATTCCAGTGTCCAGTCTGCACTCATTGCTAGTTTATTCCAGTGTCCAGTCTGTACTCATTGCTAGTTTATTCCAGTGTCCAGTCTGCACTCATTGCTAGTTTATTCCAGTGTCCAGTCTGCACTCATTGCTAGTTTATTCCAGTGTCCAGTCTGTGCTCATTCCATAGTTTATTCCAGTGTCCAGTCTGTACTCATTCCATAGTTTATTCCAGTGTCCAGTCTGTACTCATTCCATAGTTTATTCCAGTGTCCAGTCTGTGCTCATTCCATAGTTTATTCCAGTGTCTAGTCTGTACTCATTCCATAGTTTATTCCAGTGTCCAGTCTGTACTCATTCCTAGTTTATTCCAGTGTCCAGTCTGCACTCATTCCTAGTTTATTCCAGTGTCCAGTCTGCACTCATTCCTAGTTTATTCCAGTGTCCAGTCTGTACTCATTCCTAGTTTATTCCAGTGTCCAGTCTGTACTCATTCCATAGTTTATTCCAGTGTCCAGTCTGTGCTCATTCCATAGTTTATTCCAGTGTCCAGTCTGCACTCATTGCTAGTTTATTCCAGTGTCCTGTCTGCACTTAGTCCAGTGTTCAGTCCAACACTCAGCCTAATCTTCAGAACCTGCTTTGGAAACTCCTTTGGAAATCCATCCCTAGTAGTCTCCTTCCATCTTGATATAACCCACTACCAACACCTCTAAGATTTGTTTGCATACATCCCAGCAGCAAAAGAAGAACCTTCCAATAGTTCCTTTGCCAGAAGCCGATACCTTGAACTAGATATGCTTAAGACTGACTGTACTACATCCAGCACAGGTGACCTAGAGGCAGCGTTGACTGGAGAAACTTATCATACCAAAAGTCCCAGCATATTCCACATAAGAAGATCTTGAGCATGTACCTCAGGTTGCATTCATCCTTTTCTTCTTGGATATGTCCAGTGCCCATGTTAGACCGGTGTAGAATACTGAACACATAGACCCTGTATCCAGAAGCCTCGATACTAATGGTCAACAGGCTTCATCTTCACCTTTCAACTCCCATCGGAGCACAGGTCTTCAACAAACCTCTTCCAGCCCTTCCTCTCTTGCTTTCCCAATTCTATCCATGGCTTACCTATCCTTTTAATACCAGTCTCCAGCTCTCTTCTCCAGGCATTTATAGTCCTTCCTCTACTCCTTTTTCCCTTTGGGTTCCAAAACAGTGCCTGTCTGAAATGCCTCTTGTTTGTCTTCTCAATGTATGTCCTATCCATCGCCAGCATCTCTTTCTTACCTCCTTTTCCACTGGTATCTGCTTAGTTATTTCTCTGAATTCATCGTTCTTAATCTTATCATACCATCTCAGTCTCTCTATTCTATGTAAGCATCCATTTACGAAGGTCTGTAGTTTTCTGATGGTTTCTTTTATTGTCTTCCATGTTTCCGAGCCATACAACAACACTGACTTCACATTTGATTGAAAGATTCTCAGCTTTGTGCTTCTTTTGATCTTCTTTGACCTCATATATATAAACAGCTAAACAACAGATGATCAACAGCATTTTCATACCTACTTTGTATTACCAGAGTCAAACATGGACAATGAGCAACATACAGTCGGAAGAAATAACTACATGTAAAAGTGCAATGTCTGCAAAACGTTACCAAAACAAGAAAAAAACAAAATCTTAGTGAGAAAGAAAGTTGGGACAAAACCTTGCTTGAATTACATTTTAGGGAATGCTAACCTGAAACAAATGCTTGCAGAAATGGATGCACCAGGCCGTAAGGCACATAACATGGATGCACCAGGCCGTGAGGCGCATAACATGGTGCAACGACCCTCACAATGAGGAATGGGATAATGGATTCTACGGTCGCCAATCTGCCTCTCAATCCTTTGGCTTTAAACCCTTTATAGAAGAGATTGAGCGGGTTGCCCAGGATAGAGCGGTATGAAGAAATGACTTGCAGGCCCTATGTAACGTATAACAGTACACAATGAATATAATAATAATCAATAAATGATATAACAGCCTGTATGTCTATCTGGTATTTCTTTCCAGCATGAATTCTCTAATCAAATGCAATGTTTCTTAAGTGTGACCTTTCATAGGAATCAAACTTTATTCTTCACGCCTGTCCACAGTGTATCAATGTGTACTTGCTTGCGCACCATATGTGTGTGTTGTGTCTCACTGCATATTTCATGTTCTCACCTTTCTGACCTCCCAGCATTCTCACCACACACCTCTTTCATATTCATTAATAATACTCTTGCTAATCTCTCTACCGATTGAACGTGGTTTAATCCGATAATCCATCCGATTGTAGTCCAGGAATAATTTTTTCCGTTTCACTGATTTCAAGTATTAGTGTTATTAATAATTGGTTTATACAACTAGACATGATTTTGGCTGTAACACACAGAGATTCAAAGATTTTAATTTGAGTCTGAACTTTTCGTAATTATAAAAATGTGAGATCCTTGTAGCTGCTTCAATATATTTAGAAAATAAATATGTCATCTTCTTTACGTTCGTTCTCTACGACCAATTTAAATCACTCTTTGTGATATGTTTGATCTTTGCCAAGAACGTGTATACGTTGCACATTGGTTTGGTAGGCCCTAAACGCATAGACTTCTACACATTTAGGACGTGTATCCGATTTGAGCCAAACCTCCTTAGTCGCATCTTACGACATGCGTGACAGGTAACAGTGGTTCTATTCTTTACACCCCAAATTTGGGCCCGGTAACCACTCGGGCGTGTGACCCCAACAACAAATTATGAAACCCTAGTACTATGTGACCCCCAACCCTTCGCATCCGCAGGAATTATAAGCAACGAAAGTAGAATATAACAATATAATAATAATACACCGCTCTAAAAAGCGGTACTACAGGAAATAAACAAGTTTTTTTAATATACATAAAATCAGTGGCGGTTCACATTACAAATAATGTGTAACGTGTATTTATTACTTTATAAATCAAAACATAACCACACAAGGCCTTGATTTTTCCGATAATTTTTGTCTGGCCCCACCAACAAAAATGATCGCGAGCCGCCACTGCATAAAATGCTAAGAATAAAAACAGTACCAAAAATGAAGAAGTAAAAACAAACAAACCCAAGTAGACGAAATAGAATGTTGCTGGAAATGAAAACCGAAAAGTGCATAAAATCAATTAATTGCTTAAGATGATAAATAACATCAGACTCTTTTCTCTGCTCAGATTTAGTCGTGAAACCTCGAACATTCGATACACACATGAGAAATGTTTTATTGATCATGACACAAAGGTATCCATCGATGACATTTCCACGCCTGGAGCAGAACTCAACGTATTATTTGTCTATACCTGTAACAATGCCCTAGGCTTCAATTCATGGACAAGTCCATACGGACTATCAAGAAAAGATGAATTGAACAAATTTCAGTGCATGTCTATAGTTTTTGTTTGATTCTCTGCAATTATTCTACTTTTTAATCAAATTTCTTTTTATTTCGATGTACATAATTTCTTGCGATGTCTCAAATATTGATATTTTTCATTGCTTCTTTTTCTGTAATCCTGTGTTGTCTTACAGTGTCAGGACATAAAGAGGTTTATAGAACGGTCTTTTGTGTGCGCTTCATACATAATGTCTTTCACCCACTTTGTTTTTATGAGTTCCACCTTTTACGTGTACGTCCTTTTGCGTTGTATCCATTGTATCGAGTAGCAGTGCCTTGAGGCTCATTGTATCGGAGTAGCATTGCTCTTGAGGCTCATTGTATGGTAGCAGTGCTTTTGGGCTCATTGTACGGTAGCATTGCTCTTTGAGGCTCATTGTATCGGAGTAGCAGTGCTCTTTGAGGCTATTGTATCGGAGAAGTGCTCTTTGAGGCTCATTGTATCGGTAGCAGTCTCTTTGAGGCTATTGTATGGGTAGCATTGCTCTTGAGGCTCATTGTATCGGAGAGCAGTGCTCTTGAGCTCATTGTATCGGAGCATTGCTCTTGAGGCTCATTGTACGGGTAGCAGTGCCTTGAGGCTCATTGAGATAGCATTGCTCTTGAGGCTCATTGTATCGGATAGCAGTGCTCTTTGAGGCTCATTGTATCGGAGTAGCATTGCTTTTGAGGCTCTTGTATCGGAGTAGCAGTTTTTGAGGCTCATTGTATGAGTAGCAGTCTTGAGCTATTATCGGAGTAGCATTGCTCTTTGAGCTCATGTATCGGAGTAGCATTGCCTTTGAGGCTCATTGTATCGATAGCATTGCTCTTGAGGCTATTATGGAGTAGCAGTGCTCTTGAGGCTCATTATCGGATAGCAGTGCTCTTGAGGCCATTGTACGGAGAGATTGTCTTGAGGCTCATTGTATCGGAGCAGTGCTTGAGGCTCATTGTATCGGAGACAGTGCTTTGAGGCTCATTGTATCGGAGAGCAGTGCTCTTTGAGGCTCATTGATCGGAGTAGCAGTACTTTGAGGCTGCTATGAGTAGCAGTGCTAGCTCATTGATCGAGTACAGTGCTCTTTAGGCCATTGTATTGAGTGAGTGTTCTTGAGGCTCTTTTTGCAGGCTTTTGAGGCTCATTGTATTGAGTAGCAGTGCTCTTGAGGCTCATTGTATTGAGGCAGTGCTCTTTGAGGCTCATGACGTACTGTTCTTACTCTGTTTAGCATGTTTGACTCGTATTAGCAGTGTTTTGAGCTCTTGTATCGAGTGCAGTTTCTTTTGACCATGTGTGCTTTCTTTGAGCCTTGTATCAACCAGCTCTTCTCTTGTATCTAGCATTCTCTTGAGGCCACTTCTGTTGTAATCTGTTATTAGTTTTTTTTTCTTGATAGTTCAGTATTCATGTTTACACTGTTATCTCCTGTCTTGTCTAAAGTCTCTTCTTGATACTCCAGCATTCTGCGTAGACACTTCATCTCTGTTGCACTAGTCTTCTTGATACTCCCAGCATTCTGCGTAGACACTTCATCTCTGCGTACTAGTTTTCTTCTTGATACTCCTAGCATTCTGCGTAGACACTTTTATCTCTGCTCGTATAGTTACTTCTTGATACTCAAGCTATTTCGGAACCCGCGGCTGTTTTCTTCAGATATCCAATTTAGAACTCTCTTGTCGCAATTTTCTTTTGTACAATATTCTCGGAACTTCCGCGCTATTTCTGAACGAGAGAACTGAACCAAATGGAGTTCATACCCCATATTTGCGTAGAATATGTCAATCACTTCGGGAATCTTTAAACCCTTTTATAAGAGCTATCGTCGACTGAATTTAAGTGCTACTAATGCCATCTTAGGCAATCAATCCTTGCCCTAACAACAATCATAATCACGAGACTGCAAAGAAATTAAAGCGAAGCCATGCGAATTATTTTCGGATGCAGAAAGGATACCTCCGGGGGAAACCGTGAGATACCTCTGAAATTCACCCCATGGATATGCTAAAGATTGGAAAACGAAACAAAGGGGTTATTCTGAGACGCACAAGGGACACATCCTGGGGTAACAATGAGCTATCTCCAAGACTTCACCCCTACGGATAACAGAGTCAAAGCATCATGAATAAGTGTTTAGTTTAAATTAAAGGCTGACATTCAGCACAAATTCCATGTGCTGACTTTCAGTTTGGAATATCTTCATTGCACTTCGGACATGTCCATAGGTGCTCCGATCTCCTTCGCAATATCTCCAACAGCTTCCAGTGACTTAACCATACCAGTTCGATTTTGATTGATAAGCCTACTCATATACTTGTTGTGCTGGCAACTCTAATCTTCATCCCAGTTCTTGCAATCTAGTGTTGACTATATCCAAATGAAACAGATTGAAAAGAGAAAAATCATGGATGGTCCGAGTCTAAGTCAAGTGGTTAGAGAGTTTGTGTAGTCAAGTGGTTAGAGAGTTTGTGTAGTCAAGTGGTTAGAGAGTTTGTGTAGTCAAGTGGTTAGAGAGTTTGTGTAGTCAAGTGGTTAGAGAGTTTGTGTAGTCAAGTGGTTAGAGAGTTTGTGTAGTCAAGTGGTTAGAGAGTTTGTGTAGTCGAGTGGTTAGAGAGTTTGTGTAGTCAAGTGGTTAGAGAGTTTGTGTAGTCAAGTGGTTAGAGAGTTTGTGTAGTCGAGTGGTTAGAGAGTTTGTGTAGTCGAGTGGTTAGAGAGTTTGTGTAGTCAAGTGGTTAGAGAGTTTGTGTAGTCGAGTGGTTAGAGAGTTGTTGTAGTCAAGTGGTTAGAGAGTTGTTGTAGTCAAGTGGTTAGAGAGTTGTTGTAGTCAAGTGGTTAGAGAGTTGTTGTAGTCAAGTGGTTAGAGAGTTGTTGTAGTCAAGTGGTTAGAGAGTTGTTGTAGTCAAGTGGTTAGAGAGTTGTTGTAGTCAAGTGGTTAGAGAGTTGTTGTAATCAAGTGGTTAGAGAGTTGTTGTAGTCAAGTGGTTAGAGAGTTGTTGTAGTCAAGTGGTTAGAGAGTTTGTGTAGTCAACTAGTTAGAGTGTTCAATTGGTTAAGTGGTGTCAAAAAGAAGCAGTCAAATTGTTATAGATCTGATTCCACATTTGATATAACTCGGTATCAATTCCGAATCAGTCCCATCTCAGTCCGTCTAGCTGAAAGTGGACTGTGTGGTGCCGGAGTTCAGAAGTAAAGAATAGTACCACTGCGATCTACAAGGCATGTCGTAAGAGGTGACTGATGTAGGCCCTAGGGAATTGAAATGCCTAGTAAATAAAATGCATCGCAGAAATCGGATGTGCTGGCCTACTTGTAGGGATTTAAAGCACAACGTACAATCACTCTTAGGCTCGAATCACATACAAATCCCACAGAGTAGTTAACATGTGGTGGATAAGGAGCGTTCCAAGAAGAAGAAGATCTAACTGAAAAACATGGACACTCCGCACACTAGTCTATTGAAAAGAAAAGTTAATGGGAAAACAATAGTTCCCCAACAAACAGATTATGAAACCCTAGTACCATGAAACCTCCAACAAACAGATTATGAAACCCTAGTACCATGAAACCTCCAACAAACAGATTATGAAACCCTAGTACCATGAAAACCCCAACAAACAGATTATGAAACCCTAGTACCATGAAACCTCCAACAAACAGATTATGAAACCCTAGTACCATGAAACCTCCAACAAACAGATTATGAAACCCTAGTACCATGAAACCTCCAACAAACAGATTATGAAACCCTAGTACCATGAAAACCCCAACAAACAGATTATGAAACCCTAGTACCATGAAACCTCCAACAACAGATTAGAAACCTAGTACCATGAAACCTCCAACAAACAAATTATGAAACCCTAGTACTATGTGACCCTAAACTCTTCTTCTTCTTCTTCTTCTCTGCGTTCGTTCTTTACAACCAATTTTAATCACTCTTTGTGATATGTTTGATCTTTGCAAGAACGTGTATACGTTGCACATTGGTTTGTAGACCCCTAAACTCATAGACTTCTACACGTTTAGGACACATGCATCCGATTTCAGCCAAACCTCCTTACACGCCTCTTACGACATGCGTGGCAGGTAACAGTGGTTCTATTCTTTACATCCCAAACTTGGGCCCTGGTAACCACTCGGGCGTGTGACCCCCAACAACAAATTATGAAACCCTAGTACTATGTGACCCCCAACCCTTCGCATCCGCAGTAATTATAAGCAACGAAAGTAGAATATAACAATAAATAATATAATAAAACCCATAATCCGTTAGAGTTGTAGGGATATCACTGTGGAGACATCAGCACAAAAAGTACGCCATGAATCTCTGTCTTCAACTCCTCGAGCGAGGGTGGAGAAACTCTGTCCTGACCAGCTCTTGATGTTGTCAAACCAGGATTTTCTCTGCCCTCCTTTCATTTTTCCACCCTCAACTGTTCCTTGTAGGATAATCTTTGGATAAAGTAGGAAAAAATAGAAAAGTATTTTCCAATAATTGTTACCTGTTGTTTTAAGTTCCTGTAGTTTTTCCACCCCTGGAGATAAATGTTCCAGATCTTTCCTTTTCCTAAAGAATTAACTTTAGAAATGGCCTTGGTAGTCTTGTCTGACCGTGCTGTGGGGGGTGAGAATCACTACAATAAATCAATAATAAGGAAAACAAACCAACTTGGCATGTCAAACGTCAGCGACAGAGATAAATAACAGTTGCCAATTACAACATGAATGTTGCTAGTTTATTACTTTTCCCCCTTAATCAACTTGATATAAAGGAAAACTACAGTAAAACCTTTTGGTCGAAAACTACAGTCTGTGTATTGTTATTGTTATTTTGTACTTTGTAAAACTACAGTACTTTGTTATTACGTGTGTCTTCACATAAAACTCACTTCGGAGTACAGGTAACCGCCTGAGTGGTTACCGGGGCCCAAATTAGGGGTGTAAATAATAGAACTACTGTTACCTACCACGCATGTCGTAAGAGGCGGCTAAGGAGGTTTGGCTGAAATCGGATGCATGTGTCCCAAACGTGTAGAAGTCTATGCGTTTAGGGGCCTACCAAACCAATGTGAAAGGTATACACGTTCTTGGTAAAGATCAAACATATCACAAAGAGGGATTAAAATTGTTCATAAAGAACGAACGCAAAGCAGAAGAAAAAAAAACGGGACATTCAGGTCTCAGAGCACACCTCTATAGAATGGGCCTCAATGACTCGGCTGCCTGCACCTGTGGAGCACCAAAGAAGACCACAGAGCATATCCTACAAGACTACTCCAGTCTGAGCATGGAAATCTGGTCAACAGAAACAGTCCTACAAAACAAAATATGAAGGACCGGTGAAGACCTCAAGCTCCCCGTACTATTTATGACAGATACCGGAGTAGTCGCATAGCAATAGTTCATCGCAGAAGAAGAAGTGCAATATTCTCGGCAGGTGTCGCCGCACCAGTTTTATCCGGAGAGTGTCTGAGTCATCTGGAAAATCCCGGATCAATAAAATCAATATTTATTTTCTGAATGAAAATAGCGATCATTAAAAACTAGAATCGTCTCACCCAAAATACGAAATATATCAATTAAATTGTGGTTCAGTCAAACGAAATTACACAAACAAAATATTAGTTATTGATGAACCAAAATTACATCCTTTGTTCCCAAGATGTCTCCTTCTGTAATGGTCTTTCCAAACCCTTCGTATTTTTAAAAATATGTTCAAAATACTTCAATTTTTTCATTCTTATTTGTAGCATCAGGCAGTTTACTTTCTTCTTCTTCTTCTTCTTCTTCTTAGTGTCGTTCTTCGCAATTTTATCATTATTCTTTCTTATTTTCTTTTCTCAATTTCCTAATCGTCGGCAAAGAATTTATAAACTGTTTTTAATTCAGGTCAGAATTTTAAACTGTTTGCCTTAAATCGTCAGGTCAAGAGATTTCAAACTGTTTGCCTTAAATCGTCAGGTCAAGAAGAGATTTCTAAAACTGTTTGCCTTAAATCGTCAGGTCAAGAAGAGATTTCTAAAACTGTTTGTCTCAGTTGTCAGAGAGATTTCAAACTGTTGCCTCAATCGTCAGGTCAAGAAGGATTTCTAAAACTGTTTGTCCAGGTCAGTCAAGAATTTAAACTGTTTGTCCCGTGTCAGGTCAAGAAGAGATTTATAAAACTGTTTGTCTCACAGTGTCAGGTCAAGAAGAGATTTCTAAAACTCTTTGCCTCACAGTGTCAGGTCAAGAAGAGATTTCTAAAACTGTTTGCCTTACAGCGTCAGGTCAAAAGAGATTTTAAAACGGGCCCTTGTGTGCGCTTCTTATATAGTGTCTTTCGTCGCCTTTGTTATATCTGAGGTTCATCTTTTGCTTGGCCGGTCTTGTTCTTTGTACCATTGTATCGGAGCAGCATTGCTCTTTGAGGTGCACTATCTATTGGTAATCTGCTTATGTGGCCGAACCATTTACTGAATGAATTGCATAGGTTAGTTCTCTGTTATATATTAATCAAGTATATATTTCAATTGTCTGTGTCAAAGAGAAAATTGAGCATGTATATATGTGGGGCGGGGACGTTGGCAAACTGTTATAATGTGGTGGTGGGGGGTAAAAGTGTGTTGAGCAAAGTTTATGTGCAAGTGGGCGAGGTTGGAATCATTTAAGACTTGGGAAATTTATAGAACTCTGAAGAAGCGTAGAAGATGGTCTGATTTACCAATCACAATACGAAATAATCTTGCATTTTTTCAGAAGTCGAAGAATTCATGGATCTGATAGTTACTCGATCAATCTGAATCCATCTAAGACACTGAGCAATTTCGATTAATGTAACTTGCTGATGGTTCTCGGGACTATTAAGACGCTGAGTTTGGGTCATGACATACTTTAGTCTGTTAAAGTTTGGTATCATCAAACGTGGAAAACTTGCGAATCATTTATAGAACGTTGGATTTATTACACAATCATGTATAGAACGTTGAGAATTTGGAAATTTTTTAAATCGATATGAACTGTGGAATTTATTATAGAACATCTAAGAAACGTAGGATTTATTACAACACAATCAAAGTATGAACTTCGATTTTTCACAAGATCGATGGATCAGACTGTGAGTTTATTCAAACCCAACTCATGCTAAACTGGATTCATTACACAATCATGTGATGAACTGTTTTTAATACACAACTGTGCAGTCAGAAAACTTGGATTTATTACACTATCATCAAATGAAAATCTTGTACAATCATGTATGAACTGTGGATTTATTACACAATCATGTATGAACTGTGGATTTATTACACAATCATGTATGAACTGTGGATTTATTACACAATCATGTATGAACTGTGGATTTATTACACAATCATGTATGAACTGTGGATTTATTACACAATCATGTATGAACTGTGGATTTATTACACAATCATGTATGAACTGTGAATTTATTACACAATCATGTATGAAATGTGGATTTATTACACAATCATGTATGAACTGTGGATTTATTACACAATCATGTATGAACTGTGAATTTATTACACAATCATGTATGAACTGTGGATTTATTACACAATCATGTATGTACTGTGGATTTATTACACAATCATGTATGAACTGTGGATTTATTACACAATCATGTATGAACTGTGGATTTATTACACAATCATGTATGAACTGTGGATTTATTACACAATCATGTATGAACTGTGGATTTATTACACAATCATGTATGAAATGTGGATTTATTACACAATCATGTATGAACTGTGGATTTATTACACAATCATGTATGAACTGTGGATTTATTACACAATCATGTATGAACTGTGGATTTATTTCGACGAAGTAGTGGATTAATAACTAATAAAGAAGGCGTGATTAATATTCTGTGTATAACTGTCGTTTCTACCTGTAATATCGATTAGGGCGGTGTGGGACAGATGGGATGAGAGCCTGAGGAATGTAATGACCGCATGGCTAGTGCAGTCGCCACGAAGCTGTTCAGGTTAGGATTTTTAATTTATACCTGCAACATAAAAAAAATATTTGGCTGTAACGGGGATTGAGCCGAGGCTTTCCGTATGGGAACCACGCTCTAATCCCTTCGATCAGACCCGCTACATAGACCCTCCTAAACAACGCACTCACAATAGCACCACTGTGCAACGAAATGGACTTATCAGTAGAACTAATCCCAACAGGATTGCTATGCTTTGCTATTTCCTGTTTGGATACTTAAGCCGCAATGTGCAATGAATATTCAGACGACCTGTTTAACCTGCCAGTGTTGACGTGTGAAAGGTTACCATTGTTCAGATTGTATTTATAACTGGTTGTTCTCTACGTGCTTGAGAATGTGCACAGTAAGGAAACGGGCACTGTTTAACTGATTTCAGCTGTTGTGTATGTGTATGTGTGCGCGCGCGTGTTTTCATTCTGGCTGTGACTTTTGGAAAATATGTCTCGTGCATTGACGTAAGTTAACCTAGTTAGAAGAAACTCCATATTGTTTGTTGTTATATTTTTGTGTGTATCAATCAGTTTCATTATTGATTAATTGATTGATTGATTGAAACATATCGATAAGGAAATCAGCAATCGATGCACAAAAGCTAACCAGGTACTGGGGTAGTTAACACCACTGTTGTCACATAAAGAGATACCGCTTAAAAAACTAAAGCAAAGCAAATCTTATAAGAACCATTCTAATTCTGAAGTTGAAGAAGGCTCGCCTGAATGGCGAGGGATACTGGTTATAGGGAAAACAAGCCTTCACGAAAAAATCAGTCAGAAAAACCTTAGTGGACTCCATGACTACGCCTGAATTTATAGCGAACGAACAAGAAAAAGAAGAAGAAGAAGAAGATAAGAACGATTGGCCAACACTATGTTACAAGTGCCAAACATGTCCAATAACAGCAGCTAATGAGCAGAAAATTATAACAACAGAGATGAGTTATCTTAGAAGAGCTGCAGGTGTGACAATAAGTCTGGTCAACACTATGTTACAAGTGCCAGACATGTCCAATAACAGCAGCTAATGAGCGGACAATCATAACGACAGAGATGAGGTGTCTTAGAAGAGCTGCAGGTGTGACAATAAGTCTGGCCAACACTATGTTACAAGTGCCAGACATGTCCAATAACAGCAGCTAATGAGCGGACAATCATAACGACAGAGATGAGTTGTCTTAGAAGAGCTGCAGGTGTGACAATAAGTCTGGTCAACACTATGTTACAAGTGCCAGACATGTCCAATAACAGCAGCTAATGAGCGGACAATCATAACGACAGAGATGAGTTGTCTTAGAAGAGCTGCAGGTGTGACAATAAGTCTGGCCAACACTATGTTACAAGTGCCAAACATGTCCAATAACAGCAGCTAATGAGCAGAAAATTATAACAACAGAGATGAGTTATCTTAGAAGAGCTGCAGGTGTGACAATAAGTCTGGTCAACACTATGTTACAAGTGCCAGACATGTCCAATAACAGCAGCTAATGAGCGGACAATCATAACGACAGAGATGAGGTGTCTTAGAAGAGCTGCAGGTGTGACAATAAGTCTGGCCAACACTATGTTACAAGTGCCAGACATGTCCAATAACAGCAGTTACAAGTGCCAGACATGTCCAATAACAGCAGCTAATGAGCGGACAATCATAACGACAGAGATGAGTTGTCTTAGAAGAGCTGCAGGTGTGACAATAAGTCTGGTCAACACTATGTTACAAGTGCCAGACATGTCCAATAACAGCAGCTAATGAGCGGACAATCATAACGACAGAGATGAGTTGTCTTAGAAGAGCTGCAGTTGTGACAATAAGTCTGGCCAACACTATGTTACAAGTGCCAGACATGTCCAATAACAGCAGCTAATGAGCGGAAAATCATAACAACAGAGATGAGTTGTCTTAGAAGAGCTGCAGGTGTGACAATAAGTCTGGTCAACACTATGTTACAAGTGCCAGACATGTCCAATAACAGCAGCTAATGAGCGGACAATCATAACGACAGAGATGAGGTGTCTTAGAAGAGCTGCAGGTGTGACAATAAGTCTGGCCAACACTATGTACAAGTGCCAGACATGTCCAATAACAGCAGCTAATGAGCGGACAATCATAACGACAGAGATGAGTTGTCTTAGAAGAGCTGCAGTGTGACAATAAGTCTGGTCAACACTATGTTACAAGTGCCAGACATGTCCAATAACAGCAGCTAATGAGCGGACAATCATAACGACAGAGATGAGGTGTCTTAGAAGAGCTGCAGGTGTGACAATAAGTCTGGCCAACACTATGTTACAAGTGTCAAACATGTCCAATAACAGCAGCTAATGAGCGGACAATCATAACGACAGAGATGAGGTGTCTTAGAAGAGCTGCAGGTGTGACAATAAGTCTGGCCAACACTATGTTACAAGTGCCAAACATGTCCAATAACAGCAGCTAATGAGCAGAAAATTATAACAACAGAGATGAGTTATCTTAGCAATGACAATAACAAACAAAATTAGAAATGAAGATATAAGAAGTAGACTGGATGTGAAACAAGTCATGCAATTTATAAAAGAACGACAGATTAAATGATTTGGACACCTGACAAGAATTCCCTGGTATCGTCTATCACAGAGAGTCACACTGAGAAAAGTATAACGAGTATAGATCAAGAGGAAGACAAAACAAAAGATGTAGTGGCGGCATCAAGAACAGCCTTAAGAAAATGAATAACAGCTTACAAAATGCCTTAGAAAACAGTACACACAAGATCACTACACCTCCTCCCTTACAAGAAGTAAAGAGGGAAAGTGAAGAAGAAAATTGAAATATTACTTTAGGATTTCATTCTTCTTCTTCTTCCAAAGTTTTCAGACATCGATTTGTTTACTTCTAAAGTAGTTAGTGGTCAACCAGAGTCCATGTACATCTCCATATAGCTTGTCTTGGAGTGACATCGATTTGTTTACTTCTAAAGTAGTTAGTGATCAACCAGAGTCCATGTACATCTCCATACAGCTTGTCTTGGAGTGACATCGATTTGTTTACTTCTAAAGTAGTTAGTGGTCAACCAGAGTCCATGTACATCTTCATACAGCTTGTCTTGGAGTGACATCGATTTGTTTACTTCTAAAGTAGTTAGTGGTCAACCAGAGTCCATGTACATCTTCATACAGCTTGTCTTGGAGTGACATCGATTTGTTTACTTCTAAAGTAGTTAGTGGTCAACCAGAGTCCATGTACATCTTCATACAGCTTGTCTTGGAGTGACATCGATTTGTTTACTTCTAAAGTAGTTAGTGGTCAACCAGAGTCCATGTACATCTTCATACAGCTTGTCTTGGAGTGACATCGATTTGTTTACTTCTAAAGTAGTTAGTGGTCAACCTAGAGTTCCATGTACATCTCCATATAGCTTATTTTGGACTGATATGGAGATTGGCAAAGTATAGGATTTCGGTAAATAACCAAGCCTGCCCTGGTCTTTGTTTAACACAGTTAAATCTCAGCGGTAGTGCACAAACCTCGCAGCATCGGCGAGGGTACATGTTGTAGTTTTGAGAATGTGATAATTTGTTGCAATTTTATATCAATGATCTCCAATATATATTTTTAAAAATCGGGTTGTGGCTTTTTCTTATTGATTCAACACGTAATTCGCGCTTTCAATTCAGCTACGATCTAAATGGGAGATGATAATTTTGAAAAATGTTAACAAAAGTTTTTTATCTGTTTAACAAATGTTTTATCGTTAAAATCGATAGATATAGGAACTCGTTCCGACCTATATTGAGACCAGGAAACATTGAAACAATATCCAGAACGCCTCACATTGAACGGAAGCTCGTCCCAGTGGTTACCGGAGCCCAAATTGTAGAGAATAGAACTACTGTTACCTGCCACGAATGTCGTAAGGGGCGACTAAGGAGGTTTGGTTGAAATCGGATGCATGTGTCCTAAACGTGTAGAAGTATATGCGTTTAGGGGCTACCAAACCAATGTGCAACGTATACACATTCTTGGCAAAGATCAAACATATCACAAATAGTGATTAAAATTGGTCGTAAAGAACGAACGCAAAGAGGAGTTGAGGGACAAACGCAGCCTGTTAGGTGTTTGTTCAGTCTGTTATGACCATCCTGAGTCGGAAGATGATAGATTGTCCTTGTCTGTCAAGTGTTTGGCAGTCATGTTGGATGGTGAGTCATCGTTGGATGGTGCTTGGTTTGTTCATCACATGGGAATAATCGAGCTACTTTTCAGAAAACCCTGTTCTCAATATAACAAGGTCTAGTTCTTAGTCTTATCGTAGCCGGATGATTAAACGTGGGTCCAACCTCTTGCCTTGTAGGTTGGCTGGGGACTGCAAAAGGTTAACGGAGAGCGAACCTAGTAAACGCTGGTTGAAATCTGACACTTCACCGAAGAATAGCTCCGTAGCTCCAACTGTACAGAACGTTGTGACGTAAAATTGCGTTCTGGCAAAGGCTGGATATATATCACAGTTAGAATGATAAACATGGCGAAAAGAACGAACGAGAGAGAGAGAGAGAGAGAGAGAGAGAGAGAGAGAGACGTGAGAGTAGAGAGATCAGAGATAGAGTAGTAAGAGATAGATGGTAGCAGGAGAGATGAGAGAGTAGGACTAGTAGAGATGAAGAGAGAGTGAGATGAGAGATGAGAGATAGAGCTGAGAGATAGCAAGTGATTGAGATGAGAGAGAGAAGAGAGAAATAGAGAGAGAGAGATAAGAGAAAGAGATGAGAGATAGAGATAGAGATGAGAGTAGAGATAGAGGATAGAGAGAGATAACTGGGACAGTATTCAGTTGATCATATAAAAGAGTTGCCTGTCTGCCCAGCGTGTTCGTAGCGCGTTGGACTACGGGTGACTATCCTCTTTGTGTGTGCGGGTTCAATTCCGCGGGATGGCAGAAAAAACCACAGATTCCCCAGTTTTACGGTGTTCGTGGCACCGAACCGAAGGGTTACGATGTCCATGGCACCGAGCCGAAGGCTGAAAAGCTCAAGTGCTTCTGGATAAAATATCAAAAATCATATAAACAAACAGTTGATAGTTGAAGGACAATACGGGTAGGCTGTAAAGTCGCTTCCTGGGCAAAATTCATTTAACAAAAACATTTCACCATTTTCAAAATTACATAAGAGACCC